>PVKS010001832.1:0-131143 GCA_004027875.1 Aplodontia rufa
AGAATGGGATCACTCCCAAACACTTTTTATAAAGCAAATATTGCACTGATTCCAAAGCCCAACAAAGACATGTCAAGGAAAGAAAACTACAGACCAAAATCCCTGATGAACATTGATGCAAAAATCCTTAATAAAATTTTAGCTAATCGGCTACAAAAGCACATTAAAAAGATAATACATCATGATCAAGTGGGCTGCATTCCAGGAAAACAAGGCTGGTTCAACATACGCAAATCAATAAATGTAATTCACCACATAAACAGAATTAAAAGCAAAAATCATATAATCATCTCCATTGACGCAGAGAAGGCATTTGATAAAATTCAACACCACTTTATGCTCAAAATTCCGGA
Organism: Aplodontia rufa; assembly: GCA_004027875.1. NCBI lineage: Eukaryota > Metazoa > Chordata > Mammalia > Rodentia > Aplodontiidae > Aplodontia > Aplodontia rufa. The sequence continues at coordinate 354 of PVKS010001832.1, forward strand.
AAAGATAAGGATCAAAGGAAGATACTTTAACTGTGTCAGATCCATTTACGACAGACCCATAGCCAACATTATCCTCAATAGAGAAAAACTGAAAGCATTTCCACTGAATTCAGGAACAAGACAAGGATGTCCACTTTCCCCACTCTTGTTCAATATAGTTCTTGAAACCCTTGCCAGAGCTATCAGGCAAGACAAGGAAATCAAAGGTATTCGTATAGGAAAAGAGGAAGTTAAGTTATCGCTATTCGCTGATGACATGATTCTATACCTAGAAGACCCATTAACATGGGCCACAAAACTCCTAGAGCTTATAGGCGATTTTAGCAAAGTAGCTGGCTACAAGATCAACTCCAGTAAGTCACTAGCGTTTCTTTACTCCAGCAACAAATCCGCAGAAAAAGAAATCAGGAAATCTCTCCCATTCACCATCTCCTCCAAAAAAAATGAAATACATGGGCATTAACTTTACAAATGATATTAAGGACCTCTACAAAGAAAACTATCAAGCACTAAGAAAAGAAATTACAGAAGACCTGTGTAGATGGAAAAACATTCCATGCTCATGGTTAGGTAGAATCAATATAATAAAAATGGTCATTCTACCCAAAGCCCTATACAGATTTAATGCAATCCCCATCAAGATACCAATGGCTTTCTTCACAGATAGAGAAAACGCAACTCTCAAGTTCATATGGAATAACAGGAGACCCAGACTAGCCAAAACATTACTCTACAGGAAGGAAGAAGTACGGGTATCTCAATCCCTGATCTGAAATTATGCTACACAGCTGTAGTAACAAGAGAATAGAAGATCCTGAGATAAACCCCCATATATTTAACTATTTGATATTTGATAAAGGGGGCAAAAGCATAGTATGGAAGAAAGATAGCCTGTTCAACAAATGGTGTTGGACAAATTGGACAGCCATGTGTAGACAACTGAAGCTGGACCCTTATCTTTCACCCTGCACAAAAATTAAATCAAAATGGGTCAAAGATCTGGATATTAAGCCAACAACTTTAAACTTACTAGAAAAAGAAGCAGGGTCAACATTACAGGACATAGGAGTCGGCAACGCCTTCCTTAACAAAACTCCCATGGCTCAAGCAGTAAAGTCAAGAATAAATGAATGGGATGCAATTAAACTAAAAAGCTTTTGCACAGCTAAAGATCTAGTCAAGAGCATCAAGAGAGAACTTACTGAATGGGTGAAAACCTTTGCCTGCTACACCTCGGACAGAGGGCTAATATCCAGAATATACAAGGAACTAGAGAAACTAAACACCAAAATCACAAATAATCCAATCAATAAATGGGCTACAGATCTTAAAAGAAACTTCTCACCACTGGAAGTCCAGAAAGCCCATAAATATATGAGAAAATGCTCTACATCATTAGCTATAAGGGAAATGCAAATCAAAACTTCATTGAGATTCCACCTCACTCTTGTTAGAGTGGCAAAAATGAAAAATATGAACAGCAACAGATGCTGGCGGGGCTGTGGGAAAAGAGGAACACTGTCACACTGCTGGTGGGACTGCAAACTGGTTCAGCCACTCTGGAAAGCAGTGTGGAGACTCCTCAAAAAATTAGGGCTGGAACCACCCTATGACCCAGCTATCCCACTCCTGGGTATTTTCCCAAAAGAGTTAGAATCAGCATATTATAGTGATGCGGCTTCATCAATGTTTATAGCAGCTCAATTTACTATTACTAGACTATGGAATCAACCCAGATGCCCCTCACTGGACGAGCAGATACAAAAACTTTAGTGCTTATATACAATGGAATACTACTTGGCCATTAGAGAAGACAATATTATGGCTTTTGCAGCCAAATGGATGGAGACGGAAAGAATTATGCTAAGAATTATGCCAATCTCAGAGACTCAAGGGCCAAATGGTATCTTTCATCTGAGGAAGCTAGAATACATGGAGAAGCAGTATATTTTACGGCTAAGCTAATAATAACTTCAAATTGTATGATTCTCAATGATATAGGGAGATGACTCCCTAGATTGCTTGGAGGAGTAGGGAGGGGGACAGGAAGGGGGGAGGGTATAGGAAGAACTCCTAGGAGACTGGAGAGTGGGAATATGGGGGAATCATCTCAGAAGGAGATCTCAGTCCTCCACGAGATATCCAATTAACTTAGCAGTTCTTCTGGGGGAAACGACAACAGGGGAAACCCAAGCTGGGCATTCATGATTTGGCATTAGCCCTGGATAACTAAGTATATATACATTGGTTCTTGATTGTTTGATAATGTTTCCCCCTCAATTTTATCTCTATATACATCTAATAAAATTTTTTTTTTAAACTGGGTAATTTATAAAGAATGGAAGTTGATTTGTCTAGCAGTTTCAGAAGTTGGAAAGTCCTAGATTGAGGGTCCCCATCTGATAAGGTCCTTCTTGCCACTTATAACATGGCAGAAGGACAAGGCTGGGGAGAGAAAGAGAGGCTGAAACCATCCTTTTGTCCGGAGCAATTCACATGACCTAATCACCTCTTACAGGTCCCACCTCACAACACTGTTGCATTGAAGATTAAGTCTCTAGTGCATGAATTTAGAGGGACACATTAAAACCATGGCAATCTGGAAGTTTAGTTTTTTGGGGGACAGGCAATTGAAGGAATGGTGGTCTTACCTGTGTGGTTTTGTACCCCCCACATCCCCAGGGCTGTGGGAAAAGCATATAGGCATTTGAAGTTGTGCTAATGATAGGATCATCCTGGGACTTGGTGCATGGAGACCATGATGCTAAACGTAGGTGAGATAGTTCCAGTGAAAAACTGTCCCATCTAAAATGCCAATAACACCTAAACCTATGGCACCTACTTTACTATTTTGGTGGTGAAATATCATTCTCACATATTTCCTACCTAGAAAACTAGGAACTGGCTAATCAAAAGAGGTTCAGAACCTGTCCCTAGTGAAAAAGCCAACCAGACCAAGCTCCTGGTTCTTGCCCCAAAGCCTCCAATAGTCCAAACCAAACCATAGGGCTGATTCAATGAAGTGAACACCTGAAACTAATTACAAACCTTCAAAGCTTCCCTTAAGCACACTTCCTTCAGGAAACCTTCCTTGCCTGCTCCGATCTGCACTGATCTGTCCACTCAACCCCTAAAGCCCATTTTTTTCTCCTTTAATACTAGCACAATTCTACTAATCATTTCATGCATGCTGGCCTGTGAGTTTCTCCAACTAGGCTGTGTGCATGACAAGAGTGAGACCAAATTCTGGGGCAGGTTTCTGATTAGTTGGTTGGTTTTGCTGCTTGTTATATTACCTTCTTCTTACAAACAAACCCCTCCCCCCAAAAAAATTAGTGTAGCTGAAATGTGCAAAAAGGTAAGAGAGTTAAAGATGAAAGGGAGGGGCTGGAGTGGTGGCTAGGCGCTTGCCTGGCATGCGCAAGGATGGGAGTTCAAACTCCAGCACACGTACACAACAAAGTGTCAGAGGAATGAAAGTCACATGAAAAACTAAATAAAGATTGCTTCTCTCTTTCTCTCTCTTTCTAAAAAAGAAAAAAAAAAAAAAAAAGAAAGAGAAGCCGAAAAACCATAGAGAGGAAGGAGAAGACCAGGAATCAGAGATAATTTTGTGCATAGATCCTAAATTGAAGTCTGGGCTTCCTGACAGTTAAATCAAAAAGGGAAACACTGGTGATGATGTCATTCTCACTGCTTTTAAAAAAGGAAGTAATATCATCAGGTCATAAGGAAATGTAATCTTTTTCCTTGTACTCAATCTAAGGGAAATTTATCAAATCTTGAAAGTCAAAACTCCGAGAAACATAGCAGACACAATCTTCAATTGAGTTTTCAAGAGATACAGATAAAAAGTAGATTTGAGGGGCTGAAGCAGTGTCTCAGCGGTTACAGCACTTGCCTGGCATGGACGAGGATGTGGGTTTGAGCCCCAGCACCACATACTCAGCTAAGTCAGAACAACAAAAGCCACATGAAAAATTAAATGAAACGGATTCTGTATTTGACCCTCTCTCTCTCTCAAAAGAAAAAAAGTAACTTTTGTCTTTTTCCTGATTTTATTTTAGTTATTTATTTGGTACAGGGAAAATGAACCCAGGGGCACTCTACCACTGAGCGACATCCCATCCCTTTTTATTTTTTATGTTGAGACAGGGTCTTGCTAAATTGCCCAGGCTGGCCTTGAACTTGTGCTCCTCCTACCTAAGCTCCCTGAGTCACTGGAACTACTGTGCCATTTCCTAACTATTTCTTATGTTTATCCTCTAAGAAAGTCAGAGCTATCATTTTGAACTTTGGCTCCAGTGGAGGCCTAATTTATAATGAGCTAAACTAATGTATTCTAAAAACATTTATTTCTAGTGACCTTATTAATAAAGGGGCACTTAGAAGTTTTCAACTGCCCAGAACTTTTTCTTTTTTAAAAGAGGAAAGGACAGTGAGAGAGAGAGAGACAGAGAGAATCAATTTTTATTGTTTTTCACTTGGCTTTCATTGCTCTGACACTTAGTTATGTATGTGGGTGCTGGGGTTTGAACTTGTATACTTGCACATGCCAGGCAAGCGCTGTGATCACCAAGCCACTGCTCTAGCCTCTGCCCACAACTTTTATGCAGGCTTTGTATGAGACTCCCCTAGGAACTTTTTTTTTTTTTTTTTTGTACTAGGGATTGAACCCAGGAGCACTTTACCATTGAATTACATCCCTAGCCCTTTTTATTTTTTATTTTGAGACAGGATCTTACCAAGTTTCTTAGGTCCTTGCTGAATTGCTGAGGCTGGTCTCAAACTTTCGAACCTCCTGCCTCAACCACCCAAGTCACTGAGATTACAGATGTGTACTACTGCACGAGGTTCTCCTAGGATTTTTTGGCCACTTTAAGGAAAAGGTGGATGGCGTGGGAGCTACATTTATGCAGAGGGCTACAGGAAAATATCGCAACAGGCCCTTTCTACTTGCTACCCTATCCTTCTCTTCCCAAGTTAGAATCTGTGGGAATTATCCACCCTGCCTGGAGGCACTTCCCATCCACATCCCCAGGAAAGGGATAAAGGAAAACAGTGTGTCACCACCCCAGGACAGGATTTTGAGAATGTGACTTGAGGGACTGCCTGACCCTGTGGATCATCCTTTAATGAGTGTTACACTTGAGGTTAGTTGGCCTCTATTCCAAAGGCAGAGAACAAATAATTAGATGACTCAAAAACGAGTTTCCAGTTTTGGTTTTATTTGTTTTCTTTTTTTAAACCAATTCCTTTAACGGGTAGGAGAGTAAAATAAACAAAAAATAAACCACAGATAAAAAAACCCCTTGAGACAATATTAGCGAGAGGAAACTGACCTGAGGCTTTGAGGACCAAGAACTACAGGTGACTGATTAACACTTCTGTCCCCTCGTCCTGCCCACTATGGGTATCTCAGGCTGCAACCCTGGTGGTTGGTGGCTAGCAGTGACAAAACTCCAATGAAACACACCCAACTCAGTGGATCCATGGACTATCAAAAGTCTGAGCAGCTGGTCTGGGATGAGAGGTCAAGGCCAAACATACAAACTTCTGATATAGGCTTTGATCTTCTGTTATTTTGCTTTGCAGCGCTTGGACATTGAACCCAGGGCCTTGAGCATGCTAGGCAGGAACTCTACTGTCTTACATGGGCTACACCCTCAGGCCCTAGTCCTTTGTTTTTAGATGGCATCAGCTCCCCGAACCCCACCACTGGTGTGAAAAGGATGCTGGAACAGGCAGTACGTGTTGTGGGACTGGGAGGAGAGAGGGGAACAAGCAGGAATTAGGCTTTCCCTTTCCCTGGAGGAAAGGTCACCTGGCTGTACTGCCCTTGCTTGCCTAAGGGGGTTACTGGGCTCAGGGCTGGGCTGTGCAAACTGGGCTCAGTTTTAATTCTCCAGCAGGTCATCCATGTTGTCCCAGGCCCACCGCTCACATGATTTAGAAGAAGGGAGGTTAGGCAGGGTTGTTTGTTTGTTTGTTTGTTTGTTTTTAAAGAGAGAGGGGGAGGAATCAATTTATTTTTCATCTGGTTTTAGTTTCTCCGACACTTATGTATGTGGTGCTGGGATTCAAATCAAGGTCTTCATGCATGCCAGGCAAGCGCTCCCCAATTGCTGAGCCATCAGCCCAGGCAGGGTCATTTGTGACTATTCGATATCTGAACTTCCTTTTTGTATTTAGTACATTTGCCACTTCATGAATCTTGGTGCACTGAGAAAGAGCACCAGACCTGGGATTGTAGCTCTGTGGTAGAATGCTTGGCTCATATGCACAGATCCTGGGTTTGACTCCCAGCACTGAAATAAAAGAAAAGAAAAAAAAAATCCAAAGAGTGGATGCTGTGTTTTCTATTCTGCTTTGCAGATAGAGCACAAGGTCATAACCATGACTTGGCCAAGCAAGTATCCCTGCTTCAAATACAAACAGAAATTATTTAATTACTTGCACCAATAAACAGGGACCATGGAGAATTTTTTCTGAAGGAGGTTGCAGGGCAACAAAAATATACCGACTCTTAGAGCAGCAGTGTTCATGGTGGCCCCCAGTGTTCAGGGTTAAAGATGGTGGCAGTGCCACTTGTGATCTAGCATCGGGTGACAGCAGCAGTGTATCCTCTTCTTACACTCTTTGTGCTGTGATTGTGCCTGTGGCCTTGGCCATGATCCTCAAATCCTGGTTCCTGTTTCTCTAACCTTCCTAGTGACTCTGAGTTGCTCAACAGCATTTCAACAGATTCCTTCAGTCGGGTTGGTTTCTGTTGCTTGCAACCGAGAACCCTGACTCTGTCCATCTACACTGGCTTTGGTCAATCATTTGCAGGCGCTTTTGTTTCTTTCTTTCACTGCTGCGTTCTTCATGCCTCTGTCCTCCTGGCAGTGACACAAATAATCCAGGAAAGGAGGATGGAGCATGGGGAGAATTTGACTACAGCTAGGAAGCAAGCCAACAGAATACTGAACTTGAACACCAGATACCTTATTTTGCTAGGTGGGGTAAATTGATGATTACTGGAACAGAGGGTTGTAAGCTATTGTCTTTTAGTTTTTGATATCTAACTTGGTTATACCATGATATAGTGATTATGCAGATTCATGAAACCATGCACCAAGTTTCACTTTGCTTTCCCCAGTACCTAGGTCATACAAGGGATGCAATAAATAGTAGTAAAGGGATGACAATGGGCACTTGAGAAAAAGAATTCAGGGAAGAGAAGCTTAATATAGCCTTAATGTCTCTTTTAAAAAAAGAATTGTCTCAACTATGTTAGAGCTAAAGTTTAAGGCCTGTGAGTTGAGCCAACATTGCAGAGATTTGCTGGTGTTGATTGAAGAGCAAGAGCCTGGCACTTTAGCCGTCAGACAGTCAAAGGCAGATGACACACTCCCAGGCAGGCAGAACCTGACCTGGGTCTAGCCCAGGCAGCATTTCTCCTTGGAAGGGGGCCCCATGAATGCCTGCAAGCTGAATCAAATGGCTCTCCCCGAAGCACTCTGAATCCATTTCAAAGGTGTTGACTGTCGAGGGGGAGACTCTGAACCTAGAAAGCCAAGACCAGAGAGTTTCATCTACCTCCACCACAACAGCATCAGTTCACTGCTAATAGTAAAAGACCAGTTTTGAGTAACACTCTTATTAGAATTTGGGTCCTCAAAGATATTTTTGTCCCAAACTGACACAGATACTAATTCTTGCTTGTGAGATTAACTAGTGAAACCTAGACATGTCTCTTAACTAATTTTTCTAAGCTTTCATATTCCAATTTTAAAATCCCTACTATTACATACAGGATTTGAACTACCCCACTTGCAGATTTCTTATCTAAAATGTAAGACTTCTATCCTTCTATTATTTCCCTAACAGACAAGAATCATGTGTTCTTAAAAATGCCTTTCGGCCAGAGTACAGACCCGGCCAGAGCAAGCACAGACAACGCTCAGTGTGGCCATGTTCCAGAAGAGCCTATTCCACATTTTCCTAGGAACTTTCTCAAGTCAGGAGGGAAGGGTAGCAGTGATCAAGTTAAAAAGGCAGAAAATGGTGGCATCCTTTGACCTATAACTACACTCAATAGACAGATGTCTCTTTTCGCTTTTTTTTGGTAGTGCATACTAAGCACTCTACCATAGAGCTATATACTCCATTTTCCAACCAAGCCCAGGTTATAGATCTTTCTTTCTTTTCTTTTTCTTTTTTTTTTAGAAAGATGGACAGTGAGAGAAAGAGAGAAATACTATTTTAGTTTGTCATGTGGCTTTTGTTGCTCTGATACTTCATTGTGTACGTGTTGCTGGGGTTTGAACTCGTGTACTCGTGCATGCCACGCAAGTGCAGTAACTGCCACAACTGCAGAGCCACTGCTCCAGCCTCCAGGTTATAGAATCTTTAAACAGCTTTAAGTGCTTAGGTTTGCTGCTAGAGCTGGACTTCCAAGGAACTTACTTTTAGCCTGAACATCTCTTCAGATTCATTTTGAATAGTAGGAGATGGTTCAGGTAATGCTTTTCATACTGTCTGTGAAATATCACGCACTTGTGCATATTTTAAATCTGTGCTGTCCAACTCGGTTTTCACATGTGGACTCCGTGGCAACTGCTTTTACTCAGCAAGGATGCTGTGACTCTTTTGGTCTGCAGTTTGGAGTGACAAGCAAATTTGAAGGTCATAAATGACAGCAGACGGAGATGATCATCTTATTTCCTCTGCTTCCTCCCTGGGGAGAGGCCAAATGACTCCAGAGAAAAGAGAGATGGGAATGAAAACAAATAAATCCCATCGGGGGGAGCAGGAAAGAGAGATGGAATAACAAGAGATTTTGTTGTTCAGCTGCTAGCAAAAATATAATGGCCAATCTGGCACAGTGGCACACACCAGTTATCCCAGCTATTTGGGAAGCTGAGATAGGAGAACACAAGTTCAAGGCCAGACTCGGCAACTAAGGGAGACCCTGTCTCAAAGTAAAAGAAAAAGGGCTGAGAGTGCAACTCAGTGGTAAAGCACCCCTGGGTTCAATCCCCAGTACCACAAAAACAAAAACAAAAAAATCAAATATCCCAAAAAAAAAAAAAAAAAAAAAAAAAAAAAAAAAAAAAAAAAAAAAAAAAAAAAAAAAAAAAAAAAAAAAAAGAAGAAGAAGAAGAAAGAATGATGCCTTGCATTGCTCAGGGGAAAGGAGGCAAGTCTTCCCAAATTCAGGCGCCCAAACATGATTGCAAAAGCCACACCCATCAGCCCACAGACAGCCAACACTGCTGCAGAACCCGTGAGACACATTGGAAAGCTGCCCAAGCTTCTGGAGACATTCTCTAAAACCTGCCTTTGTCCTGGGTGGATGCTTGAACCCCAGCACAGGGGTATGCAGAGCTGCCTCACAGAACTGAATAAGTATTGTATACATATAGATATCTATATTATATAGACATATATGTATCTTTTTTAAAAAAACACAAAGGTCATTGCAGAAATTTTATTTTCAGTTTTGTTGTAGGGCTAATCGCCAATTCTTCTCCCAGCGGCAGCAGGCAGGGCAGACTGAGCAAGCACGCAGAGGCACTCAGAGCTTTGATGTCAACAGAGGTAGGCAGGGCAGGCCCTGGTGGAAAACTGTGAAGTCAGCAGAGTTATCTCTGGCACTCCTCCCTGCCCCTGGCTTCCCTTTTCTCCACCCATTTCCCCCTCTTGGCTTCCAGCTTCTCATTTCCCAGGGGGATTCTGGAACCTATGAAAAACCTCCATCCTAAGATAGGAGGGAGCCAGCATAAGTCTCCAGCTATCAAAATCTGCTTTTTCCCCAAGTCTAAAACAAACAAAAGCGTGCATTCCATACATTTCCTAAGAAAAGAAAGCCGGAGCAGACATTTGTCCTTTGTGATCTCTCAGTTAAACCCCAGAGTTTGGGGCCTCAAGTTTGAAGCAGTCTTCCTGCCTCCTGGGGTTTTAAAAAGATTCCAAAGTGCCTCGAATCAATACAGCTGCTTCTTGGTTTATGGCTCAAATTTAAACCACAAATTATAAAATGATAAATCGCTGCTCAAGTCTCTTCCAGGAAAGACTATGTTGTCAAGATTAAGTTACAACCTCATGGACGTATGAGCGAGTCTAGCTGCTGACTAATTCTCACACCCATCCTCCTGCTGGAGATGGGTTTTCTCTGTGAACTTTCACTGTTTCTGACCACTTTACACAAAGAAAATGACTCCAGGCAGCAACATCAGGGACTGCTGAACACACGGAGCTGCATGCTGTATTATATAATGGCAACGTTTGTTTCATGAGAATCAAAGGAAGTTGAAGAAACATCTTGGTTGCTGAGCCATTCAACTGCCAGAGAACAGTGGGACACGACTTCACCCCGGCAGCAACATCTCTTCAAACACTGGTTGGAATTCGAGGTTTATAACACAATGAAGTCGTTTTAAGGAATTTGGGTTTTAAGTATCTGTTCAGTGACTTGGGGGCAAGATTTACTATATTTTGTCTCCATGAAAATCACTTCTTTGAAATTCTCTTACCGGGTTTGGTCTAGTGACAGGTGAGTGGGACAAATTATCAGGAATGCGTGCATTGCTGTAATGGTGTTCTCAGCCTGAACTTTGGCTTTGGCAGACAGAGGAAGGAGAGATGAAATGCTTGTTTAAGGAGGCTACTTTGCCTCCTCACACTTGACCTCGTTTTGCTTACCTGGGTTGCAGGAAGCAGCTTGACTTTCCGTCATGTTTCTGTGGCATAGTGTCTTAGTTACCCAACTGTGACCCGGGTTCTCCAAGGTCACTTAAGCCTTGAGGACCATAAGGCCATGAGTCATAATCACTTTCATATTTACTCCTACATTTACCTGCTGTTGAGTTTACACCTTCAGCCTTTCCATTGTCCCTTCTGTGGGGTCCTGGGGTCCTGGGTAGCAGCTTATATTCTCTGATGTCATTTCACGTTATCATCCATTCCACCCACCACAGGCCCTGTCAACAGCTACTCCTGTCTCTACTTTTCCTGAAGTCAGCCCTGCTGTCATTACTGCTGCTTTTTCTGGGATACTTCAAGTTGTGGAGAGAGTTCTTTTCCTGCTGATTATAGCTCTTTCTTCCAATTTCGACTACTCTGGCGTCTCTATGATTATAGCTCATTAGGGCTAGAAAAGGCACTTTTTAAAAAAATGCTGCTTTGTTTTTAGCTTTTTGAATAACATTTATTTTAACTTACTTTTGCAGAGAAGTATAAAGAAGAACTCAATAGTGTTCATTAATCCCTCAGTCCAGGTAATCCCTATTTTTAGATTTTTAGAAATAAAAGTATTGCATACACATGGGAAGAAGATTAAAACAGTAAAAAAATGGTATAAAATGAAAAAAATGAAAGCTCCCTCTTTTCCCTTTGAATCACTTCCTAAAATATAACCACTATTACTATTTTTTGTGTATCCTTTTCACAACATATTTGTGTATGTCCCTTAACAAAATTTTACATGAAAGAGATCTTACTGCAATTGATCCTTCTACATCTCACTTTTTCACCTAAAATGCCTTTTTCAGATATCTTTCCACATGTACACTACACATACGCTCCTACATTTAGTGCATTCCTTGTCTTCGTCAGAAAAGATTGTGCCTTCCAAGTGAAAGGCACTCCATTAATGTCATTCCTGGCCACTTTTGTACCTTTATTTGGAAGAAAAACCTAAACATGCTAGTTCAACTCTGCTTTTCTCAAGATTGAGTTAGCTGAAAGGAAATGGGCCTTCTGCTCTCCCAGACAGATGGGCCTCCTCTAGCTAAAACCCAGAATTAGAAGCAAGTGCCCAATTCCGGGTTTCAGTTTGAGGCAGGCTGTCTGACTCCCACTTAATACAACACACCACAGCATGCAACATAGCCTTTATCAGAGACTCTGAGGCCTTTATCTAGTGCTCCTCTATTTCTCAGCTTTTTCAGAATCAGAGCAGGGAACAAGGCTGCTCTTTGTTGGGCCTTTTCTGGGTCCTCAAATGTCTTTCCTTCCATGGATGTACCAAAATTTATCTAACAATTTCCTCATGATGGATGTTCCTGTAGTTTCCAATGTATCACTTGATCAAACACCTCAGTGAATATTTTTTATATAAATATGTTGGCACACTTTTTGAAGGCACATTGAAGAATAAATTCTTTTTATTTATTTATTATTTTTTTAAATTTTGAGGCAGGGTCCTGCTAAGACTTTCTCCTGTCACATTTTACACCCAGATTGTAGATGGGAATTCAAACTTTTTTGGAATACATTTAGCAATCTAAAGGGCAGAATGATTGCTAAATCGACTTGACTCAAATGACCACTAGCAAGCCCAAGTAAGGACTGTTCCTCACAATAGCCAGCCAACCTTGAGAAAGCTCTTCAGTGACGATCCCAGCGTTCGTTTTCAGAGTCTGGGCTCTCAATTCTGTCTCTGTGCCACACTGGTCTGCTGAGCAAAATCGCAATGCATGGCTGCAGACGGTCTTAAAATAAACAAAAATGTTTGTGTTGTGCCTGGCTTATGGAACAATGCATTTCCAATTAAGTAGTACAAAACTCATGCAAATAATTTTTCCTTTTTTTGATTCCTGCTGTGTATGACTCTTTCCCAACTGTCTTGGCCAACTCAAATTCCTAAAATGCTAAGGTTCAGAAAGTCTGGTCAAAAGTTTGCTAGTAAAATATGAAACTCTCTCTTCTCTGTTCTCTATCACTCTTCCCATCCCTACCCTCAAGCTACTTTAGCTTTTAAACATGTGTACTGAATGCCTTTTTCTTTAAAGATATGAGTGAGATATTTCTTTTGGAGTATGTCCAGACAATCTGGCAAATACACACTTGACATTAGCCACAGGGAAGCACATTTTTTTAAAAATTGAAGGAACAAAAAATAAAAGTAGTGCAAACTATGGGCCCATATTCTTTAGAAATCAGTATATCTTTCCAAATGGAAGACTTTTATGAAACTCAGTGGGTCTTTCTTTTTCTTTGTTAATGGAAAAAATGTGTATATGCACTAAAATCTTCATTTTCCTCTTTATAAACAAACTTCTATCTCTTGGTTATATTCTTACAGAAAGTACTTAAGGCCGGTCTTCCACCCATCCTGAAGCTTGACTTTTGGCTCAAGGAGCTTCCTGTTCTGTTCCAGTGGGAAGGGGGATTTCAGGGATTCCTTTCAGTTCCTTTGCCATTTGCACCATCCACATGTTTAATCCAGCTCCTCTCACAAGGAGGTAGTTGAGCTGTGAGTGTGTTGGGTTGGGATGTAATGGACAAAAGGCATGTTTTACCCTTGATCATAGTGCATAAAGCTGGAGATTGAAAACAGGGAACTATATCCTAGCAGAATTTCTAAGAGCAAAGATAGAAATTGATTGCAGAAGAGGAGATTCATTTTTATTAAAATATCAATCATTTTTTAAAAATAAATCAATATGCCCTCCTGTTCCAATATCATCTAAGTAGAAATAGCTGTAACTTCTGGCCCCTGCTTTAGAAGTAGACACAACATCTGCATTTTGTGCCATTGGATATAAGTCTCTGAACTCATGGCTGTTTGGTTGAGAGGTGGTCACTGGATGCAAGGGAGCCAATCTACAGACTGGCTAGATTCCTATTACCTGTAGCTAAGCATAAAAAGATTCACTCTGCCAATCAGTCACTCTCACAGACATAGCATGAAGGATAAAAGAGAAGTCCCCAGTTAATAACAAAGCAAAAAGAAGTGTGGTTGAACTATATGGATGAACTACAGGGAAGACCTATGAATTTCTCATTGGTGAGGTCTGTACAGTCACCTCAAAATGAGAGCTAGTTTTCAGTACTAGTTTCTCCAAAGCCAGCCCATTTGGTTCCTGTTCTTGCTTCCAGTATCTTATCATGAACTTAACAGTCTTATACTTGAACTAACTGGAATGAGTGACTGATACTTGCAACTCAAACAAAGCCAAACTAAAACATTATCCAAAAGACAGACAAAAAATGGAGCCAAAATAAAGGGCACTGAAGAATCAGGAAAGTTTAAGATAGAAGTAATAAAAGAAGATGACTTTGGTAGGGCTCATGAAGTTGTAAGTAATACTACCAAAACCAGCTCAAGTTGATTAAAGAAGAAGAAATAGATATTCATGTATTTATGTAAAGAATTCTGAAACGGCTTGGAAGCAGCCAGGATTCTTAAAAAACTAGTATCAGACAGTTCCTCAAATTGTTAGTCATAGAATTGTTACCAGATGACATGGCAATTCTATTCCTATGGTACTTAATTTATTTTTTTAAAAGAGAGAATCTATTTTATTTTTTCATATGGTGTTGTTTTTCCTCTACTTAGTTGTGTGTATGGTGCTGGGATTCAAACCCAGGTCCTCCCACATGCCAGGCAAAAAAAGTGCTCTACCACTGAGCCACCACTCTAGCCCCTTTCCCAGTGCCCTCTACTCCTATGAAAATATATGTGCACACAAAAATGTGTACACTAATGTTCATAGCATTATTCATAATAGGCGAAAGAGCGTGAGTGACTCAGAAGTACATAAATTGATTGACTAGGTAAACAGTATGTAGTATATCCATACAATGGAGTATTACTTGTTTATATATAGAAATTAAGTTCTGATACATACTACAAAAGGAATAAAATTTGAAAACTTAATGTTAAGTGAAAGAAGGTAGACACAAAAGGCCACATGGAATATGATTGATTCCAATTACATGAAATACCCAGAATAGTCAAATCCATAGAGACAGAATGTAGGTTAGTGGTTGCCAAAGACTGGGCAGACAGGAGAATGGAAAGTGACCACTAATGGGTCCAGACTCAACTTGGAGAGTGAAAGGAAGATTGATAATGTTCTGGATTGATAGTGTGATGTACCACTCCGAGTATGTTAGAAGCCATTAAACTGTACACTTTGAAAGGTAGAATTATCTGAGTATATATTTGCTACATCTTCATGGGATTACTTGCACCTTTGGGGGCTGAGTTGTGCTCATTTAAAGAAGAAAATGATAGATAAGGAAAGCTGTCTATTTAAGTTTCCAAGGAGTTTTACCGCCCCTCCCCCACAAAATATATACAGCCTTGCCTTGTGTGGTGTCATGAGCCTGCTGCCCCAGCTATTCAGGAGACTGAGGAAGAAGAATCACTGAGCCTAGGAGTTCAAGAGAAGCTTGGAAAACATAGCGAGACCCTGAGATGCCATCTCAAACACAACAAAATAAAACAAAAACAAACAAAAAAGAAAGGAAGGAAGGAAAGAAAGAAAGAAAAAAATAAAGGAAGGAAGGAAGAAAATATGTCTCTATTGCTGTGTCAAAAGAATTGCTTTAATTTACTGGCACAATACTTTTTCTTTAGCAATTCTGGCTATAAGGAAATGCCAATATTCCTTACAAAGGGAGTTCTCCAACTATCCTCAGGGAGTTTAATTTTACGATTCTACATTGGAGGTAAGGTGAAAGAATCTATCCTTTGGCTGCATGATTGAGGGGAAACTTTTTCTCCAACTCTCTCAAGCTTACTCCTAAAAGAAAGTATCTTGGCTCTAGGTAAATGCCTGCTTGGGCTTGCATAACATTTACAGTGACCATGACCTTATGTGAAATGGCAGAGGAACAGGAACTCAGAACCAATATTCTTGTTTCTACCTTATAAAGAATAAATGTCATTATGGAGAACATCAAAGGCGAAATGTGGTGGGAGCTGGGTGACCATTTATAGGCCCAGACTGACTGTCTAATGATGTGCACCAGAATGCAAAGGGTTTCAGGACTATGCTCACACTCACACCAGCTGTCCTGGCTCTCCCTTAAGTGTGTCCCTCTGTTCAAAGATAACCATGAGCAGAGTCACTGGTGCTCCAAGCAGGCAGAAACACATGGGGGCACAGTCCACATGGAAACATCTACCCTATTGTTGACCCTGCTCCAGAATGGGGGAAGTGTGAGTCACAGAAGGCTTCAATGCAGGCTGTTCAATTAGTATATTTTAGAGGAAGCAGGTTTTCTCTAACTTCATGAATTCATGGGAAGTGATTCTCGAGAAGTACATCAGAGCCCTGGTTTGCAGTTGAAGCACCTGGCATCACAAATCCTCCATTGAGCAGTTATGAAAACTGGGCAGGATGTTCACTTGCACTTCCTGTGTCATAACTAAATCACAAAAAAACTTAGACCGCTGTTGGATATTTCTTTTGTTTGTTTATTTGTTTGTGTTTGCTGTACAGGAGATTGAACCTGAGCTACATTCCCACCTCTTTTTTGTTTGTTTTTAATTTTAAGACAGGGTCTTTCCAATCTGCCCAGGGTGTCCTCAAACTTCCAATCTTCCTGAGTCAACCTCTCAAGTAACTGGGATTGTAGGTGTGCGCCTGGCCCCGTTTGCTGTTTTGTGGGGTTTGGTGAGGGGAGGAGCTGGGGATTGAACCCAGCAGTGCTTAACCACTAAGCCACATACCCCAGCCTTTTTTATTTTTTATTTTGAGTCAGGGTCTCTCTAAATTATTTAGGGCCTTGATAAATTGCAGACCCTGCTCTTGAACTTGATTTCCTCCTGCCTGAGCCTCCCATGACGCTGGGATTACAGGTGTGTGCCACCCTGCCCAGTTTCACTTGTTTTTTTTTAACAACACTGTTCCTGACTACTCAAGTAATACATTGTGCCTTTTGGAAGTAGGAAAAAGTAAAAGAGTAAAATAATAACCATCCATCACCAAAGAGTCCCAAAATAACCACCATAAACATTTTAGCAGATTTTTTTATTCTCTTGTACTAGATCTACAGAGACACAATCACCTCTTTTGAAATCCTGAGATCACACAATAGGGCTATTTTGTAATCTCTTTTTTTTCACATCTTTAAACTTTTCCTGTAACTGGAGTGGTGGCTCAGTGGTTATGGCACTTGTGGCGCTTGCCTGGCACACACAAGGACACGTGTTCAAACCCCAGCACCACATGTACAATGAAGGGTCACGGCAATGAAAGCCACATGAAAAACTAAAAAATAAAATTAATTCTCTCTCTCTGTCTCTCTCTCACTATCCCTCTCTTTTTTTAAAACAATTACTTACAGTAGGATTTTTTAGGTGCATACTATTCCAACCTGTGGATATAGCATAATTTGTTTAACCATGACTCTCTGATAGCACATGTAGGTTGTTTCTGATTTTACAACATTAAAAATAATATTCGGAGACTCAAGGATTAAACGTCTTCTCCTGTTTGGGGAGGATGGAGAAAAACCCAGGCTTGGGTGAAAAGTTGTCAAACTCATGTATTAGACCCAGCAAAAGCGTAGCAACCCATTATCTAGGGCAACCTTAGATATGTCTGGGCTAAGTGTGTAGGGGGGAGGGGATAACAAGGGAGGGTACGGAGGGATCTAGGAGACGATCAACAATGTAGCATACTCTTTACCCCCCTGAGAATCCAAATAATACTTATGTAATCATTTAATTTTGGAAAATTCACAATCTAAGCATTTATATTGTGTGTAGGGGTAAAATATAGAAGAATCAAGAGACTGGGTATGGGCAATGTGGGGGTAATTCTGGTTTAAGAACAAATTCAGGGGTTCAAACCCCAGCACCACGTATACACTACATGAAAAACTAAATAAAAATTTATTCTGTTTCTCTCTCGCTCGCTGTCCCTCTCTCTTTAGAAAAAAAAAAAAGAGAGAGAACAAATGCAGGGGGGCTCTTACAGCACTTGGCCAGCATGCACGAGTACGCAAGTTCAAACCCCAGCACCACATACACAGCAAAGTCTCGGAGCAACGAAGGCCACACGAAAAACGAAATAAAATTGATTCTCTCCAATTCTCTCTTTCTCGCTCTCTCTCTCACTGTCCCTCTCTCTTAAAAAAACAAGAATAAATGTATATCATATTGTTACTTTATATACATTTATGATTGTACAATAACTCAACTCCTTAATAAAAAAAATAAAAAATATTCTGAGACTTTCTGGTAGACAAGTCTTTTTACGTAGCTCTGAATATTTCCTAGGGGCTACTTTGTCAAAATGAAATCGCTGAGGTAAAGGTAGTCATATTTTAGGGGTTTTGCTAAATAGTACTAACTTGCCATCTGGAAATGTTGAGCATTTTAAAAACATATTAGCTGTTTAAGAGAGTCTCCTTTACCTGTCTCCTCATTTACACTAGTTTAAAAAAAATGTATATAGAGAGAGTGGGAGAAAGAGAAAAAGAGAATCAATTGTATTTAGCTTTTCATCTGGTTTTTGTTTCTCTGACACTTGGTTGTGTATTGGTGCTGGGTTTTGAACCTGGGTCCTCCGGTATGCAAGGCAAGCACTGTAACCACTGAGCCACTGCTCCAGCCCCTACTCTAGCTTTTTGTGTTTGCTTTTTTTAAAGAGAGGGACAGTGAGAGAGAGAGGATCAATTTTATTTAGTTTTTCATGTGGACCTCATTGCTCTAACCCTTTGTTGTGTATGTGGTGCTGGGGTTTGAACCCATGTCCTAGCACATGCCAGGAAAGCACTCTACCACCGAGCCATCTCTCCAGCCCTTTTATTTATTTATTTATTTATTTATTTATTTATTTATTTATTATTTGAGACAGGGTCTCACTAGTTGCTCAGGGCATTGCTAAGTCACTGAAGCTGGCTTTAAACTTGTCATCCTCCTGCCTCAGCCTCCTGAGCCCCTGGGATTACAGGCATGTGCCACCACACCCAGCTGCTCATTTCCTTTTTAGTGCTTAGTCTGGATGTGCCACACTTTATTTATCTATTCATCTGCTGAAGGAAATCTCAATTGCTTCCAAGTTTAGGCAATTAGGAACAGAGCTGCTATAAACATCTATGTGCAGGTTTTTGTGTAGATAGATACACTACTTTTAAAATATCCTTGTTCTTAGATACAATTATTGACAGTTTGTATTTCTGCTTTGGGGAAATGTCTGCTCAAGTCCTTTTCATTCCTACATTTCTTAACCCACAGTGTGGCCACTTTGAAGAGCCTGGTTTTTTTTTTTTTTTTTTCAATCTTTTTTTTTTTTTTTTAAAGAGAGAGGGATAGTGAGAGAGACAGAGAAAGAGAGAAACAACTTTATTTAGTTTTTCACATGGCTTTCATTGCTCCAATACTCAGTTGTGTACGTGGTGCTGGGGTTTGAACCCAGGTCCTCGTGCTTGCCAGGCAAGCGCCGAAACCGCTGAGCCACCGCTCCAGCCCTGAAGAGCCTGGTTTGATACAGAAATCTAGATGAATGAGATCAGCAGCTCCTCTGACAGGAAATTCCTTTTCCCACAACTATGGCTCTGGGAGGACCCTGGGCTCTTCCATACAAAGAGCTTCTATATGTTAGTTGAGAACAGCCTATCTTTACCATGCACAATATATACCTAGGTCATTTCTTACTTCCTAGTTCAAAACTGCTGCTATTTTGAAATGAAGGTTTCAGTTGTTTTTTTTTTTGCAGTGCTGGGGATTGAACTCAGGGACTTATGCAGGTTAGCCAAGTGCTCTACCACAAAGCCATATCCCCAGCCCATGAAGGTTCCAATTCTAAGAAAAACTCATATGTCATTTATTTTATGGGGTAATATTCAATTTATAGATCCTCTCAATACTTCAACTATCACAGTTTAAATTGAAGGGAGGCCTTGTTTAAAAATGACCATTCAGGGGGCTGGAGTGGTGGCTCAGCAGTTATGGTGCTTGCCTGTCATGTGCAAGAACGTGGGTTCGAACCCCAGCACCATGTACACAACGAAGTGTCAGAGCAACAAAAGCCACATGAAAAAGTAAAACTAAAAATTGATTCTCTCACATCGGGAAGCAGTATGTTAGATGGCTAAGCTAACAATAACTGCAAAGTGTATGATTCTCAACACAACAGGGAGATGACTCCCTAGGATACTTGGAAGCATAGGGAGGGGGATGGGGGGTGTAAGAAGAACTCCTAGGAGACTGGAGGGTGGGAATTTGGGGGAATCATCTCAGAAGGAGATCTCTGCCCTCCACGAGATATCCATTTAACTCAGGAGTTCTTCTGGGGGAAACAGCAACAGGGGGAACCCAAGCTAGGCATCCATAATATGGCATTAGCTCTGGACAACTAACTATACATACATTGGTTCTTCAATGTTTGATAATGTTTCCCCCTCAATTGTATCTCTATATCCATCTAATAAATAAAAAAGATTAAAAAAAAAGTTGATTCTGTATCTCTCTCTCACTGTCCCTCTCTCTTAAAAAAAGAAAAAAGAGGCGGGGCAGGAGCAGTGGCTTGGCAGTTATGGTGCTTGCCCAGCATGCACAAGTACACAGGTTCAAACCCCAGCACCCATGTACACAACTAAGTGTTAGAGCAACGAAAGCCATGTGAAAAACTCAATAAAAATTAATTCTCTCTGTGTCTCTCACTGTCCCTCTTTCTTTAAAAAAAAAAATGACCATTAAGTTAGGTGCAAGTCCCCCAGATACCTAAGAATGAAAATTGCTCCTCTGATTGGGAGGCCTTTGATGATCATTATCACTGTCTTATACAACTGGAAACTCTGCTATTACAGACCCTTCACATATTGATCAAGCACTCAATGTGCCCCAAGCAAAGTTTAGACTGGGAAAAGGGTGATACAAAAAGCTGTATAACTATCAATTTGGAAACACATACACACATGTACATTCTGTTTGCACAGTCATGCACATATAATTATTTTTTGAAGAAAATAAAAAGAATAACCTGATTAAAAGTAAAATTTTTTCTTTTTTTTTATTGGTGCATTATAGCTTTGCCCATTGAAGGGGTTTTTCGTTACATTTTCATAATGGAAAAGTAAATTTTTCACTTTATATTTCTCCTTATTTTTTTTCTAAAAATTTCAGATGCTTAAAAGCAAATTAATATAGTTACACCGGTTGAAGTTACAACTGACTGCTCTGATGAACCTACATTAGGCACTAGAAGATTGTCTTCCTAAAGTCTGCAGGCAAAAGGAAAAGAAAGAAAAAAGGAAACTGCTTATTAAATCCATTGGAAAGACTTTATGTAGTTTAATTACATCCATGAAAGATCATAAACTAAGGGTGGGAACCTCCAGTTCTTTAATCTTATTATCACAGTTCCAGTGTTCCATTGCTCTTGAAAGCCACTTATGACTTCTTACATTTCACCTTAAAATTTATTTCTAAATGCCTGTTATTTGTTCATAGACTTCCGACTCTCAGAGAAATATACTGAAAATAAAAAAAAAATGTTTGGTTATTACTATTTAAACCAGAGGCAATTTTAACTTCGTGTGTTTACAAGACTTCTTCTCCTCCTCCTCCTCCTCCTTCTTCTTTTGTACCAAGGATTGAACCTAGGGGCACTTAACCACTGAACCACATCCCCCAGCCCTTTTTATATTTTTATTTTTTAGTTTGAGACAGAATCTTGCTAAGTTCCTTAGGTCCTCATTAAGTTGGTGAGGCTGGTTTTGAACTTGAGATCATCCATCATGGCTCAGCCACTTGAACCACTGGGATTATAGGTGTGCACAACCCCACTAGCCTTTATAAGACTTCTTTACAATGTTTTGTAAAGAGCACCCCACTTCAACCCCCCATACCAGAAAATAAGAAGTTGTAAGCAATTAAATGTTATCATGCCCTAGTAATTATATTAGCTTATAGTACCAACAAGCAGAATTGTAGAGTGATAAGGATGGCATAGGGGTAGAGAAGAAGCCATCTAGAGGCAACTAGTAAGGAGTCTAGAAAATCAGATTTTCTTGCCTATGCCGATGGAAGAAAGAACTCAGTATTCCTTCTTTGGAAGCATACTCAGGTATCCTCAGTTCTAAAATATACCCCTTTTCTATACTTCAGCTTGAGTCAATTTTCTGCTTCTACTCTTCCTTATTTATTCAACTAGCAAATATTTATTTACCACATGCCAGGTGCTTTTCTGGGAGCTGGGAATGCAGCATTGAACAACACAGACAAAATCCTTCCAAATCCTTTAAACTATAATCTACATTTTCTCTTTCCACATTCACTCTCTCAGTCTTTCTTTAATTTCTTTCCCCACTCTCATGATAAAATAGCTATCTAAAGACCAGTAATCTTCTTACCCCTTTCTTAGTCCTGTTTTTCTTGGACTTGATAGCATTTAACTGTGTCCAACTTCCATCATTCTTTAGAGCTTTGACTTTTTTGGTTATGTAATATGGCACTAGCACAATTTGCCTCCTGTTTCTGTTATTGCTTCTTTCCTGATTCATTCTCTTGCTTCCTAAATATTGGTGGCCCCTCAACTTCTACATTCTACTTATTTCCACTTTCTCAAACATTTTCCCCAAATGATTTCTTAGGACTTAATCAATGGCTATTCTAGAAGTTTCCTAAATCTATATTCCCAGATCCAACCCTCTCTTAAACTAATCCCACATTTCAAACTGTGTGCTGGAGGTTTCCATCAGGGCATCAGGTTTATGATGCCAAGCCCAATCAGTTTGAAACTAAAGGCAGCATTTGTACCACTGTGTTCTCAACTGCAAACAACAGAAACCCTCGGCTAACTCAAGCAAAAAAAGGTATTTCCTGGGAGGATATTGAATGGCCCACTAGGTCAGCAGGAAGACCAGAGAACCAGGCACAAAAAACTGGCACAGCCTGGAACTGTCTAAAGCATGGTCAAGTTCACCCATAGGAGGAAGCTGGTAAGGGTGATGTCTAGGAGCTGGCTGTCCCCCTTCCTACTGTCACTTACTGCCATCCATGATTACTGCTGCTCTTGAGTTTCTTAACAACTTTTAGCTTTGTCCCTGACTGCTAGTTTGGATGTCATCCCTCTACCCCTAGATTAAAAGACCTAGGTTGCTACCTAATGGACCTAGGTCTTGTGCCTTGGTCCCCGGCTGCCAAAAATGACCTCTGATTCCCTTTAGCCTTCCACAAAAGGCAGTTAATCACTACATTCCCCCCCCCTTACCTCATTTCTTTAGTTCCCCATTTTCATTTAATGCTACATCATTCTCTTCATTAAAATGAGCTGAATCTGGGCAGCTTCTTGAACCCTTTCCTCTTTCTCGGTTTTGGAGGCAATCAGTCACTCGGGTCTGCTAAGGTTTTGTTTGTCGTTCATTCATTTAATGTCCTTCACGTTGTTTTCTTCTTGGACCTTTCTGCAACTGCCACCCTGCTGTGCCCATCTCTTAATTGAAATCCCCACATCTATTACCTCCTGCAATTTATCCACCCATAGATTAATCTTCCTAAAGCAACACTTTGATCATATTCCTTTTTCTGGTAAAACTGCATCGTTGTTAGATGCATGAGCCCAGCATTTAAGGATTTCTACCATAGAACCCCCTTGAGACCAAAAGCTAAAGTGGTGCCCTGAAGAGCTTGACCTTCAGCTACAGTCTGATATGGGTTCAAACCTTGATTTTCCCATTTTCTGGTTGCATACCATTTAGGCTGATTTTCCAGGTCCAAAGGATGAGGATAATAAAATCTACCCTTAAGGCATTTGTAAGTCAACACTTCGAAAGTTGAAATGGTGTCAAAAAGGTGAATTTAGGTTGCAACATCAACCCACAGATGCTTATAATGGACAATATTCAATTTCAGACCTGTCCGGTTCGAAACCTTAAGCAAGCTTGTCATCGCTGTGGTTTTAATGCAGGCAAGTTAGGATTAGCATGCTACATGTTTTGGGGGCTAAGTGGCAATCTAACCATCATTTTATAGCATTGTTCTAAATTTCAAACAGCTGACTTACAAATGACCTTTTGAAAATATTTTATTTGCAAGCAGAGAACTTCCCGGGTTATTGATTTTGAGAATTGAATTTCCCTGATTGGCCGCTTTCCACTCTAACATTGTTATTTAAAAGGATTTCCCTACAGAATTTCAGTCTTGCAAGAGTTTGCTATGAATTCCTCATGGGAAAAAAAGTATATCTTTATGATGAACACATGAAAATTATTAGCTATTATCTTTAAGGCTTGCCCAACTTCTAGTAAACGTGGTGAAACTTGAGCACGTAAAAAGGCATTTTAAAGTTGGTTCTGTAATCTCAACAAGTCTAAACCCCACCTTGTGGCATACATTTTGGGTCAGGACGGGGAGAATTTAGCTTTGTAGTCCAGGGTGTTTCTCTTCTCTCTGCTAGTCATGGATGACAACATCAGAGGTACCAAAATTAATCTCAGTTGGGGTACATCCACTCACTCAAGCCTCCCTGCAGCAAATTCCCTAAATGAGGCATGACTGGTGATCCCACAGGGTATATTTCAGTCTCATAGGCTCTCACCAAGAATTTATAGCACTGCTAATTACTTCTTTTCTGAAGTCAGGAAGTCTGGAAAGTTTTAGGTGAAAGATAACAATCACGCTAAGATTAGTAAAACAGTTATTTAATAAGTATGATATTTTAAACCAGTCTTTGCAGATATAGTTGGTGGTTGAGAGTGTGAATTAAGATGCATTGCAACTTGCTTTTGTGTGTGTATGTGTGTGTGTGTGTGGTTCTGGAGATTAAACCCAGGAGTGATTTACCACTGAGCTACATCATTAATCTATTTTATTTTTTATTTCTAGAGAGGGTCTGAGTTGCTGAAGCTGGCCTGGAACTTGCAATCCCGTGATTTAGCCTCCCCAGTCACTGGGATTATGTGCTTGTGCCACAGCGCCCAGCCTGCTTTTGCATATTTATAGACTAAAAACCAGGATTAAAAAAATAATATATTTTTTCCTTCCCATTTTTTATATTATTTTAATCATATAAATCTCAAGTTCAAGGCCAGGCTGGGCCACTTAGTGAGACTCCAATTAAAAAAAAAAATGGAAAGGACTGGGGAGTGTAGCTCAATGGCTGAACCTCCATGGGTTCGATCCCCAGTATTGAAAAAGAAAAAACCTAAAAGAAAGGCAAGAGACAAAAATAGTTTATAGTCGCTTCTCAAGGCTATCTAGCTAGTTCAGGTGAAACAAAGAAATGAGTACTGAAATCCGTTCTCTGCACCGCATCCCCCTCCCACCCACTCCCAAGTGCTCTGCCACTAAGACTTTTTGAAACAATTTTAACCCAGAGTCAGGCTAAATTTCCCAGGCTGGTTTTGAACTTGCAATCCTCTGCCTCGCTCAGCTTCCTGAGTATTACAGGCCTATGCCACTGCTCCTGGCTTAGGAATCTTTTATTTTTCTTCAAATGTTAAAGTCAAAGTTTTAACAACAGATCTTGTGTGTCTGGTCAAGTATTCTGAAATTCCTCTAACAATTCTCTTTCTCTCTCTTTTCTTTTTCTTTCTTTCTTTCTTTCTTTCTTTCTTTTTTTTTTTTTTGGTATCAAAGATGGAACCCAAGGGCTCTTAATCACTGATCCACATCCCCAGTCCTTTTCATTTTTTTATTTTGAGACAGGGTCTCTCTCACTAAGTTGCTTAGAACCTTACTACATTGCTTGGGCTGGCCTTGAACATGTGATCATCTTGTCTCAACCTCATGAACTGCTGGGATTACAGGCCTGTGCCACTAAGCCCAGCTCTCAGTTTACTTTTGGACACAGAAGGGAAGGTAACTAGCCATGAAGTCAAGATTCTAAATTTGTGTTATTTGATACAGCTATATTTAGCCTTTGGAATAATTGGGCTCCTGAATAATGGTGCATACTTTATGTTTATCTGAATTAAATTACATGTAAAAGGGCTCAAAGTGAGGGACCATGGGGCCTCTGTATTGAAAATAATCTAGAGGAATACCCTTTGTGAAGGTGAAGAATCTAAATAAGCATTCAATAATAGGAACTATTTAGTACATTTGGATTTTTTTTAAGAGATAGAGGGACAGTGAGTGAGAAAGAAAGAGAGAGAGAAAGAGAGAATCAACTTTAGTTTTTCATGTGGCTTTTGTTGCTCCAACACTTTGTTGTGTACATGGTGCTGGGGTTCAAACCCAGATCCTTGAGCATGCCAAGCAAGCACTTTATCTGCTAAGCCACCACTCTAGCCCCTACATTTGGATTTTTATTTGTGTTTGATGACAATGTTTTCTACATTTTCATTTTGATTTATGTTGAATCTTCCATTTTATTATGATAGTATTAAACAGTTTGTAAGATATGATTTGATAAATATAAATCAGAACAATAAATACCGGTTACTTTAAAACAATTGGGCTTCTGGTTTAAGAACAAATGCATATCGTATTGTTACTTTATATGCTTTTATGACTGTACGACAACTCAACTCCTCAATAAAAATTTTTTTTAAAATAATAGGACAAAAAATTGGGCATTGGGTTTTTTTTTTTTTTTTAAAGAGAGAAGGGCAGTGAGAGAGAGAGAGAGACAGAGAGAATCAATTTTTATTGAGTTTTTCACATGGCTTTCGTTACTCCAACACTTAGTTGTGTACATGGGTGCTGGGGCTTGAACCCGTGTACTTGTGAATGCTGGGCAAGTGCCGTAGCTGCCAAGCCACCACTCCAGCCAGGCATTGGTTTTTTAAACAAAACCAATCAGTATTCAGTATTCAGACTGATTTAATCAGTATTCAGACTGATTAGTTTTCAGAGTTCTGTGTTTGTTATTCAGGAAATATTTATTAAACAGCTATTCTCTATACAAAAAGTATATAATGGTGAGCAAAAACACACAGTAGATATCTACTTATAATAATAACAACAGGGCTGAAGTGCTGGCTCAGTGGTTAAAGTGCTCGCCTGATATGCATAAGGACCGGGGTTTGAACCCCTGCACCACATACACAAGTAAGTGTTGGAGAAATGGAAACCAGATGAAAAGCTAAATAAAATTGATTCTTTTTCTCTCTTTCTCTCACTCTAGCCCTCTCTTTAAAAAAAAGCAAAAAACAGGAGCTGGAGCGGTGGCTCAGTGGTTACAGCGCTTGCCTGGCATGTGCGAGTACAAGGGTTCAAACCCCAGCACCCACATATACAACTAAGTGTCAGAGCAATGAAAGCCATGTCAAAACTCAATAAAAATTGATTCTGTCTGTCTCTCTGTCTCTCTCTCTCTCCCCCCTCCACCCTCTCTCTCACTGTCCTTTGCTCTTTAAAAAACAAGCAAACAACCCAGCAGCTAATAGTACTACAACATAACTGGGGCTTGTTCTAAGTGCTTTACACCTTTATTTCATTGTATCCTCTTAACAACTCAACAAAGTGGAAATGTTATTATTTTCATTCTACAAATGAAAAACCTCAGGCACAAGGTCAATTAGGCAATTTGTCCAGTGTGGCATAGCTGGTAAATAGTAGAGTTGGGACTTCAATCTGGGCAGACTGATGCTGGAGCCTGCACTCATAACCACTGCTTTGTGCAACCTCTCCTATGTTCTAAAAGCTCACCTTATAGTGAACAGTCTAATGGATGAGACACATTGAATAAATCAGGCAGGTGAAATGAATGAATTGAAAAATCATAACTCGGGCCTGGAGATGTGGCTCAGTGGTTGGAATGCTTGCCTGGCATGAGTGAGGACCCAGGTTCAAACCTCAGCACCACATCACCACATATACAACTAAGTGTCCAAGAAACATGGCCAGATGAAAAATTAAATAAAATCGATTCTCTCTGTCGCTCCCACTCTCTCCCTCTTAAAAAAAAATCATAACTCTGAGAACCATGAAAGGAGTGTAGCAGAAACCATCTGTCACAAAATGTTTCTCTTTTCCTTCTGAGTATACAGCAAGATAACATTTCCTAGCCTATCTTGCGGTTAAGTTTGGTCATGTGAGTAAATTCTGGTCAATGGAATGTGGACAAAGTGTGGTAAAAGACAAGAAAGAACCTTGGTGAACAGCAAAGCTGAGGCCATGGAGTACAATGGACAAGGAAATTCCTTGAAGAGAAGAGTAAGGGGGTTGGGGATTTAGCTCAGTGGTAGAGCGTTTGCCTAGCACGCGCAAGGCCCCAAGTTCGATCCTCAGCCCTGGAAAAGACGAGCAAGATTTTTCTTTTCTTTTCTTTTTTATTTTTATTTTTTAAGAGAGAGTGTGTATGAGAGAGAAAGGTGGAATCAATTTTAAATAGTTTTTCATGTGGCTTTCATTGCTCCAACAATGTGTATGTAGTGCTAGGGTTTAAACTCGCCTCCTCACGCACGCCAGGCAAGCGCCTCAACATCTGAGCTGTGGCTCCAGTCCCAGAAGAGTAAGATTTAAGTGAAAAACTTTCTCTAAGTTTCATATCACAGTGTTGCAGAAATTATAATCAATTCTATTTCATGTGATTTTCATTTAAAAAAAAAAAAGGAAGAAAGTGTACCTATCTCAGCAGGACCTCAGAATTGCCCAGAACAAATGACTGCTCTATCTTTTCTATTTGTCCTAGTTGCTTTCTTTGTTTCTTTCAAGAGAGTGAGAAAAAGAAAGAAAGAATCAATTTTATTTGTTTTTCCATCAGGCCTTTGTTTCTCCAACACATAGGTTTGTGTGTGTGGTGCTGGGGTTTGAACCCAGGTCCTTGGGCATGCCAGGCAAGTGCTCTAACCACTGAGACACCACTCCAGCCCCATTTGTCCTCTCTCTGAGTATTTATTGCATTTTTTTGTCTCTATTTTTTCAAAGTAAACCTTCAGTTGGTTTCACTAGTTTTGATGATTGTGGATTACTTTTACAAAAATGTAAGTAAGCAAAAGGGAGACAGATTTATCATTAAGTCAATGAAGCTTAAGCTCGAGATCTCACTTGGATGAGTCTCTTTCAAGTGTATCTAGGAAAGTGTGTCTTTCCACTACGATCTTCCCTTTGTCACATTTCCCTTTAAAATATGAGGTGGTATGGGAGAGGCTCTGGATATTTTGGATATCTGGCTAAAGGAAAGTTGAGTTGGGAATGCATTTACTTTCAGGCTTAATGAGATTTGTTTACAAGACCATATTATTGCTGAGAGTCTCTGTTTACCCAAAGATTACAGGAACACTTCTATGGCCCACTGTACTGTACTGATTCACCTGGCATCTTGTCGTGGGGGTTAGGGATAGAGGTTTTTTTTTTTTTTTTTTCAGAGAGAGGGACAGAAAGAAGGAATCAGTCTTTATTTGGTTTTTCATGTGGCTTTCATTGCTCAACAATTTGTTGTGTAGGTGGTGCTGGGGTTTGAACCCGTGTCCTTGTACATGCCTGCAAGTGCTGTAACTGCCCAGCCACTGCTTCAGCCCAGGGATGGAGGTTATAATGTGATGTGAACACATGGCTAGCACAGGAGTATGTGGGTAGTGTGGGAGAAACAAGGATTACAATACACAGAGCCAGAAGTGAGTCTGGGGGAAATCCTTCCAATCATCAGACATGTACATTATAAGCAGAAACTTGGTTTTCATTTATGTCATTTATTTCATTTATTGTCTCCAGTCAATAATGCACTCAGTGTGTAAATTTTAAATATACTATACATGTTGAATGGAAATCACATGAAATGGAATTAATCAGAATACTATAAACAATACTATAAACAGCATGTTCTATATGTATGAAATCATGTTTTATGCATCTCATCTATTAATAATAAAAGGCAAATTTGATTTACCATGCTAAAGGAAAAGCTAAATTTTCTTCCTATCCTGTCAACTAAAAATTTATTTTAATAACCAATGCCATTAATCCCAGCTACCCAGGAAGTTGAGGTAGTGGGATCAAAAGTTCAAGGTCAGCATGCATGGGAAACTTAAACCCTTTCTCTAAATTAAAAATAAGAAGGGAAATTTGCTCAATGGTAGAGCACTCCTGTGTTCAATTCCCAATACTTCCAAAAAAACCACCAATGCTGTATTAATAATAATGACTTCATAGACTTGCTGTGATGTTGAAATGGGATAAGGCATATGAAGTACCTGGGTAAAAACAGGTACATATCAGGATCCCAATAAGTCTAATCAATTTAAGAAAAAAAAACTTTGTCATATGAAGAAACAAACAACATATAGCAAAAACTTAGGAAAAAAGTATTGGAAGTATGTTGGGCAACTTGTTAAACTGTATATAATATACATACGTTACATATGCATATATACACTCGTGCGTGCTCGTGTGCATGTGTGTGTGTGTGTGTGTGTGTGTGTGTGTGTGTGTTTTGGCAGAGATGGAACCCAGGGCCTCAAACACGCTACGCATGTGTTCTATCACAGAGCTATACCCTCACATCCTCTGCCTGTCTTCCTTTTTTTCTTTTTCTTTCTTTCTTTCTTTCTTTTTTTTTTTTTTGTACCAACGATTGAACCCAGGGGTGCTTAATCACTGAGTCACATCCCCAGCCTTTTTTTTTCTTTTTAAAGAGAGAAGGACAGTGAGGGGGAGGGATAATCAATTTTTATTGAGTTTTTCACATGGCTTCCATTGCTCTGACACTTAGTTGTGTACATGGGTGCTGGGGTTTGAACCCGTGTACTTGTGCATGCTGGGCAAGCATCATAACTGGCAAGCCACCGCTTCAGCCCCACCCAGCCCTTTTTTTTAATATTTTATTTTGAGCCAGGGTCTTGCTAAGTTGCTCAGGGACTTGCTAAGTTGCTGAGACTGGCTTTGAATTTGTGATCCTCCTGCCTCAGCCTCCCCAGCAGCTGGGATTCCAGGCATGTGGCACCATGGCCAGCCAGTCTATATTTCTTGGTTTTGTAATATTTATAGTACTTACTTAAAATGTGTAATCTGATCTTTCTTTTTTCAGTCTAAATAAATACTCCATTTAACCTAATTTTGTATTTGTAATTTTTGTACTCATTTTCTTCTCCACAAGTTCCTACAAATGACGAAAGCTTCAGACTCCATAAAATATGGATCTTTCTTTGAATTAAAACAAGACATTTTGGGGGGCTGGCATGGTGGTTCAGTGGTTATAGCACTTGCCTAGCATGTATGAGGTCGTGGGTTCAAACCCCAGCATCATGCACAACAAAGTGTTGGAGCAACAAAAGCCACACGAAAAACTAGATAAAATTGATTCTCTCTTTCACTCTTTTAATTTTTAAAATCAATTTAAATTTTATTTTATTTATTTTTTCGTCTGGCCTTTGCGGACCCTTAGTTGTGTATATGGTCCTGGGGTTTGAATCCCCATCCTAGCACATGCCGGGGAAGTGCTGCAACTGCTGAGCCACCGCCCTAGCCACTACACATATTTTTAATGTAAGTTCTTATTCTTTTAATAGACTTAAGATGGAAAGTGTTTCATGCAGACACAGAAGAACAGCTGTTAGAATTGAGAACTTAAAGATTAAGTGGTTAGGTGTTGTTTTTTTTTAAGAGAGAGAACGAATCAATTTGTTTTTCTTGTGGCTTTCGTTGCTCTGACACTTCATTGTATATGTGGTGCTGAGGTTTGAACCCACGTCCTTACGCATGCCAGGCAAGCACTATAACTGCTGAGCCACAGCTCCAGTCTCAGTGGTTAGGTTTAATAGAAATGCCCATTGCAGGGGAAACTTTGGTTAAATTGTTTATAAATTTGAAGGAGGAACTTCAGAGACCACTTAGTATCTAGCCTCAATTAATCTTGGCTGCTTTACTACCAATCTCTACATAATATGGTATCAGGAAGAAACATAGGTCTGATATTCAAAAAAGAAGTACAGTCGTTTGATTTTTTCCATATTTTCTATTGGTGCATTCATTGTAATTGTACACCATGGTGGTATTTCTTGTCATATATCATGGTGGTATTTCTTGTTACATGCACATTTTTTTTAAGAGAGAAGGGACATCGAGAGAGAGAGAGAGAGAGAGAGAGAGAATGATTTTTTTTAATTGAGTTTTCCACATGGCTTCCATTGCTCTGACTTAGTTGTGTACATGGGTGCTGGGGTTTGAACCCACGTGCTTGTGCATGCCAGGCAAGCACCATAACCGCTGAACCACTGCTCCAGCTCCCCATGCACATTTATTTGTACATGCACACAGTATAACAATACAATTTGAGTCATTTTGATGTGTAGGAAGATTTTTTTTAATCACTGAGTTAAATCACCAGCACTTTTTGTTTTTTGAGACAGGTTTTGCTAAATTGTTGAAGCTGCCCTCAAACTTGCGATTCTCCTGCCTCACCTCTCTAGTCACTGGAGTACAGGTATGTGCCATAATGTGTGGTTTTAGGGATTTTTTTTTTAAAGAGATAGAGACAATTTTATTTATTTTTTTCATCTGGCTGTTCTTTCTCGGACGCTTAGTTGTATATGTGATGTTGAGGTTTTAACCCAGGTCCTTCTGTATGCCAGGCAAGTGCTCTAACTGCTGAGCCACTGCTCTAAGCCTTAGGGAAAATTTTTGAAGAGGAACTAAAGGGAGAAGTAACTGCAAGAATGTTTAACAATTCTTTTAACCATTGAATTCCTCCTTGTCCCTCTTATCTTGACAATTGCTGCCTCACATTTCTCCTCTCTCCACTTCAGTCTGTCCCTCTCTCCTGCAGCTCTCTCTAGAATGACTCTTACTCTATCCTCATTCAGTTCTTTATTATTGTATAATCCATTTAGTTCCTGAGCACCTTACAGTTGTCTTTAATACACTAATTTGCACAACCAAGTCACAAAAGGGACTTAAACTAAGGAAGATCCCTGGAAGGAGGGGGGATTGGGCCAGGCTGGTAAAGAGGATGATGAATGCATGGTATACTTAATATGTGTTGGTTACAAGTTCGACCCTCAAATTTACAAATGAACAAAGTAAGGCCTGCATAAGTTAGGTGACTTGATACTCACCTAGTGAATGATATGGATTTGGGCCTAGAACTCAGGCTTACTTAATTTGAAATGACCCTTATTGATCATAGGCAATCAATCCTATGACCTACCATATAAGGGCTGCTCTGCACCCTTGGTAGAAAGAACACCAGGGGGAGTAAGGAAGCCTGGGTTCTAAGCTCTACTTCCACCAGGCTCCGTGACCTTGTGCAGGACACATTCTTTCTGAGGCTCTGTGTCCTTCCTCATAAGAAGAGGTTGGGCAAGATGAAACTTGGGTCTCATCCAGCACTAACATTCTTTGCTTCTGATCCGTGCAGGGACCTGCAGCTGTACAGTGGTGGCCCGGACCTGGTCAAGACTCCTAGCCCCCATGTATCCCTCATCCGACTAGGGAAAAGGGGCACCCAAGGAAGAAGGGATCCCTCCTCTCACTTGGTTGTCTCTTTAGCATCCTTGTAGGACACACCTTCTGTCAGGACTCCAGACCTGAGGTCCACGGGCGCCCCCAAAACTGCGAGGGCAAGAATCCCTGAAAGCACCTGAGTTTCCAAGGCTGGAGGCTACCCTTGACCCCCTGCCCATACGGATCCAGCTTCAAGACGGAGGTCCCAGGCCCCTAGCTGGCCCAACACGCAAGCACAGCTACCAGCCCAGCGCGAGCCGGCCGGACGGACGCTGAGGCCCAGCAAGGTGAGGGGAGGAGTCGGAGAGACCCCGCCCCCGTGCCATCACGTGGGAGGCGGAGTCGGAAGCGTGACGGCGTGCGCGGGGGAGGAGCTACCGCTGCGCGCGGGCGCGGGGGCGGGGCTCGGTGTCTGCGGCTGCAGCCTCGGAGGGAGGCCGGGCAGGCGGCGGAGCGGCGCGGCTCTCAACCTGACTGGGAAGTGGCCCGGGCGGCCGCGGTTGACTGGCCCGGGGCGGGTGGGCGAACGGACGAACGACGGAAGTGGCGGCCGCGAGCCGCGTCGGGCGACTTGGAGAGCGAGCGGGTCAGGCTCAGCGGCGGCCAGTCTGTCGGTCCGCTGAATGAAGTGCCCGCCCCGCTGAGCCCGGAGCTCGGCGCTTTCCCCGCAAGATGGACGGTTTCGCCGGCAGCCTGGGTGAGTACGGCTGTGGAGTCTTGCTTCTCCTGCGCAGGGTGGGAACCCTGTTTCCTCCACGCACAGCCCGGGCCCTGCTCTCCACCCTGCCCCTCGGGGAGGCAGCGGCCACTGCACATGTTCCCCTCGAGGCTGCCGCCCCTCCGCGGACTCCGGCGGCCGGAGAGCCCCTCCCCCATGCCCAGCCCTCCTGCGAGCCAGACCCTCCTTTCTTCCCAGAGCCCCCTTCAGCCCTGGGCCCTTCTCCAAAAGTGGAACCCCTTCCCTTCTCAGAGGCCCCCAGGAGCGGGTACACCCTTCACATATCCACGGCTCCCTCCCAACCCCCTTTCAGTGTCGGGACACCCCTTTTTAAAATCCAGATCCCTTTTCAGGGTGCAGCATTCCTCTTTTGCACATACCGAACTCTTTCGGGTTGGGGATTGTTCTTCCCCACACAGAGGCTCCCTTTTATGGTAGAGACCCCCCCCAGTCTCTCTTCTG
Organism: Aplodontia rufa; assembly: GCA_004027875.1. Lineage (NCBI taxonomy): Eukaryota > Metazoa > Chordata > Mammalia > Rodentia > Aplodontiidae > Aplodontia > Aplodontia rufa. Next base: position 34,595 of record PVKS010001832.1, read on the forward strand.
GAAGGGGGCAAGCCCCCCCGTCTTCATTTTAAATTTGGAGGCTTCTTTTAAGTATCCCTCGGTAACTGATAACTTCTTTCACTGTCTCCACTTCTCTGCACATTTTGCAGTCAGTGGTGGAGATCCCCCGAGCACTGAAGCATCATTTGCTTAATATAGGAGGGGAAGAGTTGCATCTGTGTTGGGGGACCCTCTTCAAGAGTGAAAGCAGAAGTGTTTCTTGGCTCTACGTGCATGCTGGGGAGAAGTAATCCTGCCCAAAGAATCCATAGGAAAGGGGGCCTCTGTCGGGAAAGAAAGGATTCTCCATTTTTGGAATATGTTGTCTTTGTGGAATGAGAAAGGGAAGAAGTTATTAAGTAGGCTGAAGTATTTTTTCAGTGCTCTCTTTCACCCGATTAAAGGTAGTAAATGTTGTAACTGGCTAGGGGAATCAGAATTCCAAGCTGATACTCAGTGCCCCATAACCTGTGTCTGGAATTACTATTCTTTGAGGCCATTGGAATCTGGTTACTGTAAAGATTGAGCTCAACTGTTAATCGTGTTGAGAGAAACGGTTTTTGCTTTGGCTGATATTGCAGTTATGTGATACCTGCTGCTGGATTTGTATTTTGAGTATTTTATGTGGAGGAAGCATGTACTCAGATGCCTTTCCTTTGCATTTCTCCATAATAAATCCTTAGTTGGTTTGTTCATGGGGATCAGTGAATAATCTGGCTGTAGGCCATACTTAAATCTGTCCACACAAGGTTGGATTAGATGGATTTTAAAAATCTAAAGTAAAAAAGTAAGTAGAGGAATAATGGATTCATTGTAGTTATTAAATAGTAAGACCCATAATTTTGGCTTTATCATTGGAAGGAAAAAAATTCATTGTTATTAGAGAGTGGAAATCCTAAAATATACAACTGAGTATTACTCTTTCCTTCCCAAAGGCACCTGTCATCCCTTCTAATCTTTGATGTCTTATAATTCCTTACTTGTGAAGTTGTTCCATTCTTGGGCTCCTTTAAGAGAGGTATCAACTTTTCACAGTTTTTTTTTTTTTTTCAGCCTTATGTCCTATATGTCCACTAAGGGAGTGGTCATATACTGGGACAAAAATGGAATGTCTTTGGGGATTGTTTTGGGGCTGTGATAATTTCTGTACGGTGTTGTCTCCTCAGTCTACTCTGAGATCTTTACTATTTATACTTCTGTTGATTTTGAAGAATTCTGGAAGACTTCTCCAAGCTTTATCTTCAGTGAGTGTTTTGAAAGTCTTTCTCACCATTTGGAACACTTAGGTTTATTTTGAAATAGTGTATATGCCTTATTATCCCTTCTTCACTAATCTAGGAGAGACTGAAAGAAGAAAATAAATAGCAGTTGGGAAAATAAATCCCATTTTTATAGAGCCTTATAGCTCTCCCTAATATTGGATGATGATGGTGATGATTAATTCATTTGATGCCATCTTTTGGGTGGTATGTGATGAAACTTCCTTTCTTTAGATATGGTGTTGATCAGGAACAGGGGAGATATGCCTGTTTCTAAAGAGAGGAACCTATGTCAGCAGAGAGGGAAGGAAATGGTTCCTGGCAGTATTTCTGGAGCTGCTCCTGATGAAGACACTTCTCAGCAGGAGCTCTGCTTTCTCTTTCTGTCCCCCTTGTAAGAGTAAAACTAGGCCCCATCTTAATTGAAACCTTAAAGGGTTGGGAGTGGGGGAGGAGTGGTGCTGGTATATTTTACTGGTAGCCTTTAAACAGAGCTCTTTGCTCAGCTCTTGCCAGATTGCTTGTTTCTGTTCCCTGCAGTTCATTAGCCTGGAGCTTAGAGTTACATTGATCTTTATTTTATCATCAAGAGAGCCATTAATATAAAGGCAAGCACTTGTGCTTTAGGAGATGTTTTAAAAGCTTTTGTAACTAAAGAATTCAGAATGAAGTTCTGGGATAGCAAGTGTGGAAGGCATTTATTATGCTTTCAATTTATTATGTGTATGTCTCCTTTTACATACTAATACATGGATTCTTGAAAAATTGGGAGAAAATTGCATTTTTATAAGCAGAACAGTTGAGTACTTTATAAACAGAATGATTTTAGAAAAACTAAGTGAATTCTATGGTGATCATCTTGTAAAGCAGAGAAATATAAAATTCAAACTGCTTGGTTGGTGAGTTTTTAGATACGGAAAAGTGTATTATGTGCATTTTGAAAGATATCTAATGGGGATTAAGACTGTGTAGCAAGTTTTGAAAACAGTAGGTGCTTAGCCATTTTATAAATGCCACATTGAAGTTAAATACTATCCTATTACCTTTGTTTTACATAAAAACAAAGGATGCTTTAAATCTCTGCAGCTGATGAATTCAGGCAACTTGACCAACAAAGTAGGTATACTATCTTTTGGTACATGAATTAGGATAATTTAAAAAGACAGCACTTTGGGAACTACTACTATGATTTTTATTATTTGTGGTATTGGGGATTGAATGCAGGGTACTGTGCTACTGAGCTACATCCCCAGCTCTTTTTATTTTTTTATTTTGAGGCAGAGTCCAAGCTGCCCAGGCTGGCTTAAAAGTTGGGATCCTCCTACCTCAGCCTCCCATATTGCTGGGATTACAAGTGTGCACCACCATATTCAGCATAGAAACAATTATTTTAAAAGTTATCCAGAATTATTTTGATGCATTGCTTCCATATCACAACACACACACGCCTACACAGTATATATTTTAAATTTCAGGTCTTTGTACAAAAGTGGGATACTATCAATACAGCTTTTATTATTGATTTTCATAAAGCAGGAATTTGGTTTAAGCTTAAGTCTTTTTTTTTTTAAGAGAGAAGGACAGTGAGAGAGAGAGATATAATCAGTTTTATTTAGTTTTTCACATGGCTGTCGTTGCTCTGAGACTTTTTTGTGTACGTGGTGCTGGGGTTCGAACTCGCATACTTGCGTATGCCAGGCAAGTGCGTCTTTTTAGCATCATTATTGTGATGATTGAACCAGGGGATTGAACCCAGGGATACTCAACCACTGAGCCACATCCCCAGCCCTTTTTTAATATTTAATTTTGGGATAGGGTCTTACTAAGTTGCTTAGGGCCTCACTCAGTTGCTAAGGCTGGCTTTGAACTTGTGGTCCTCCTGCCTCAGCCTCCTGAGCTTCTGGGATTACAGGTGAGTGCAACTGCACCTGGCCATAATAAAGGTTTTAATTTTAAAACTTGGATTAGCCTGGTTGGCACTTAAAGTATATATTTAACCATATCAACTTTAACATTTTCTGCCTTCAAAAGTTAAACAAAACAAAATTAAAAACCTTTTTTTCCCAAGAAAAATTATAGTAAATGAAACCAGAGGGTTCGTACCTGAAAGAAACATGATGTTTTGAGTACAGAGTATAAATATGAATAAATAATAGCATTGTGCTTCAATTTAGGAAATATTTTAAGAAAGCAATCTTTTAAATATCACAGTATTAGAAATATAATTTGTCATCATACAGTCTTGCCTTCTTAAAGGAACTATGCAGTATGTCATTTTTAATTTTTAAATTCTTAAATTTACTTCCTTTTTTTTTTTTTTTTTTTTTTTAAAGCAGGGTCATTTCGCTATGTTGCCCAGGCTGGCCATCCCCACCATGGCCTCTTCAGTGTCTGGGACTATTGGTAGGCACCACTGGTCATGGCTGATTTTTAAATGTTAATTTAGTCTAAAGGATTCGCATGGAATAATTTCTTATACAAATAAGATTATTTGAAGAGTTTCTCTTAAACAACTTTTAACTTTCTGGTTGCTGTGAAGCTCAATATATAGCCTTAAGTTAAATAAAATGAATGGTAACTGAAGTTACATAATCTATGAGTTAGCTGCAGTGTTTCTCAACATGTATGTGGGGGGGTGGTTACGGTGGTTCTGGTGCTTGCCTATCGTGTGCAAGTACACGAGTTCAAACCCCAGCACCATGTACACAGTGAAGTGTCTGAGGCATGAAAGTCACATGAAAAACTAAAGAAAAATTGCTTCTCTCTTTCTCCTCTCACTGTCCCCTCTTTAAAAAAAAAATCTCTCTGGGGCCTGGAACAGTGGCTCAGCAGTTACGGTGCTTGCCTGGCATGCATGAGGACCTGAGTTCAAACCCGCACCACATACACAGTGAAGTGTTGGAGCATCAAAAGTCACATGAAAAATTAAATAACTAAATAAAATCGATTCCCTCTTTCTCTCTTAGTGTCTCTCTCTTAAAAAAAAAAAACAACAAAAAACTCTGTCTGGAGCTGTGCAAGGTGATGCATGCCTGTAATCTCAGCTACTCAGGAGCCTGAAAGGTGAGAATTGAGAGAACTCTAGGCCAACCTGGGCAGCATAGTAAAATCCCCCATCTCAAAACAACTACCAAAAAGTACTGTATGTGGACCAGCACTGGACTTTGTTATCCTTAAGGAAAGAATAAGTAAAATGCATGCTTCTTACCCTTTAGGAACTTACTGCCTGGTTTTAAACAGGTGTCTAAAGATGTTTATTAAGCATTAAGTAGAGTATCAGAAATGGGAGTAAAGGGAAGAATCATTTAGAATGTTATGCTATGTATGAAGAAATAATATTTCTTTTCTTTTTTTAAAGAGAGAGGAACAGTGAGAGAGAGGGAATTAATTTTATTTAGTTTTTCATGTGACTTTTGTTGTTCTGACACTTCGTTGTATACAAGGTGCTGGGGTTTGAACCTGCGTCCTTGTTTATGCCAGGTAAGTGCTGTAACTGCCGATCCACTGCTCCATCCTCAAGCAAGTAATTTCTGAGAGAGAACATTTGGAGATTGCTAGGTTTATCTCGTCAGAGCCTGGCTTTTTAAAGCAGTGAAATACTGTACTTGACAGTCCCAATTCCTGGGAATATTATTAGGTCTTTTTTGTTTTTGTTTAAGTTTGGATAACATAAAAAAAGTACTGCATTTTATGGGTGGGAGTTCATTTCTACGACGTGTAAAACTTTAGTATTTGTTCATAAGATTTCTGTTTTTTTAAAGAGAGTGACAGAGAGTCAATTTTTATTTTTTTCAACGTGTTTTTCCAACAGGTAGTTGTGTATGTGGTACTGGGGTCTAAATCCAGGTCCTTGCACATGCCAGGCATGTGCTCTACCTCGAGCAACCCACCTCTCCAGCCCAGTTCATAAGAAATTTGAGAAAAATATTTCGATCTAGTTTTATTTATTTATTTATTTTTAAGAGAAAGGGAGAGAATCAGTTTTATTTATTTTTTTCATGTGGCTGTTGTTGCTCCAAGACTTTGTTGTATATGTGATGCTGGGGTTCAAATGTCCTCGCACATGCCAGGCAAGTGCCGTAACCACTGAGCCACTGCTCCAGCCCAAACATTTTGATTTAAAGATAGATGAGTCATGTTTTAAGTTTCAGGAAATAGTCTCCTTCAACAACTATTATCTTAATGAAAGATTCCCAAGACTGTTGTATATTTCTGTGTCTGTATATTATCTTCTGTACTATAGTTATAGCTAAGATTAATATAATGCCTTAATTTTGCATATTGCTTCGTAGTTTACAGAGTAGTTTTATTCATTTGTAGTTTTTTTAAATTTAATGTACATACTGACCTTTGGAAGTAAATTATTACCCTATTATAGATGAAACAGGTTCAAAGACTGTGTTTTTGTTGTTTTTTAAGGCTATTTGACTTCAGTATTTTTTCTTTTTCTTCGTGTGTGTGTGTGTGTGTGTGTGTGTGTGTGTGTGTACACGTACCATCTAGGGATTGATTGAACCCAAGGCATTCAACTAGTGAGCCACATCCCCAGCCCATTTAATTTTTTATTTTGAGACAGAGTCTTGCTAAATCACTTATGACCTTGCTAAATTGCCTTAGGACCTTGCTAAATTACTGAGACTGGCTTTGAACTTGGGATTCTCCTGCTTCAGCTTCCCAAGCTGCTGGGATTATGGGCATGCGCCATTGTGCCCAACTTCTTTATTTTCTTTCCTTTCCTTTTTGATGGCACTGGGATTGAATTCTGGGGTGCTTTACCACTGAACTACATCACCAGTCCTATTTTTTATTTTTGAGACAGGGTCTTGCTAAGTTGCCCAAGTTGGCCTCAAACTTGTGATCTTCCTTCCTCAACCTCTAGAGTTGCTGGAATTACAGGAGCGTGCCACAGTGTCAGGACTCTCTTTTTTAAGGATGGTTGATTTGTGGAGTATATCCATGTTTAATTTAATTTAGTTGTATTTTGTTTTTGTGGTACTGGGAATTGAACTCAAGGCCTTGTGCATGTGAAGCAACCAGTTTGTCACTGAGCTACATCTCCTGCTCCCATGTTATTTTTAAATAATGAAAACAAGTAAAAAAAATGAATTATAGAAAGATAAGTGATCGTTTCTCCAGCCTGTTTGTATGCAGCTGTTGTTAATATGTTGATGTACTTGCTATTGGTCTTTCCCTATGCCTAGATTTTAATATTTAAAATCATACTATGGATCAAATTTTGTCTTCTGCTTTTCATTGGATTCTAACCATTCTTTTTAAAAATTTGACCTCAGATTTTTCTGATGGAGTGCAACATTCTTTTCCCTGCTTTTTTAGTGGCTTTTCAAAACCCAAAGATTAAGTCCAGCACATCTGAATTTGAACTCTTCTTCTAAATCTGATACTTTTCCTTAGAAAGTGATTCACTCTTAAATAATCAGTTTTTTCTAGAATTATTCTATTGTTTTTCTGCTTATAAAAGTGTCAGTCATTTTGTAAAGGGAAAAACTTAAAATTCAAACTGTACCATTGGTTGTGTTTAGATGTCTGATCATGGTTTTTGAAATTAAGGCAAGACATGTTAGGTTATTGGCCATTTTATGAATGCCAAATTGAAGCTATATGTTGTTGTATTGCCATGTTTTACAAAAAATACTATATATCACCCAGCTTTGAAATATTAGAACCATGCTTGATTCCTTTCCATTTTTTTACCTACCACATTAAAATCTCTTCTCAGACTTGTAAATTCTTGTCATCTTTTCTCATCCTTTATTTTTCTTTTCCACCATCATAGTTCAGATACTTCTTATTATATGCCTGGATTATTGCATAGCCTCAAGAATCTCCACCTGTCTAATTTATTTTATAAGAGCCCTCAAATTAATCTTCCTAAGCTGTGCTTAGATTGTGCCATTCAGCCTCTTGGATCACACTTCATTGCCTAATGACTAAATAAATTCAAACACCTTAGCCTCATTCTCAAGTTCTCTGCTATTTTTTTTTTCTATTTTCTTAACACATTCTGACCAAAATGACCTTTCTTGTTCTCCAGATGTGTTGGTACTTTTCATCCCTGTGTCTATTCTCACTACCCTCAAGGCCCAACTCAAATATTATTTCCTTTGTAAAAGAAATTCTTCCTTATATGTTTTCCTTCTTTCCTGCCTGTGGTATTCACCCTTTGAACACTTACAGGAGCACTCCCAAGGTACTATCAATGAATGTCTGCTTGCTTTCTTTCTTTCTTATTCTTCTTTTCTTTTTTCTTTCTTTTTTTTTTTTTTTTTGGTACTAGAGATTGAACCCAGAGGTGCTCAGCCTTCCAAGTTGCTGGGATTACAAGTCTGGGCCACTACACCCAGCTAGAATGTCTTTTTTTTTGAGAGTGAGAAAGAGAATCAAATTTTATTTTAGTTTTTCATGTGGCTTTCATTGCTCCAACACTTCATTTTATACATGGTGCTGGGGTTTGAACCCGTGTACCTGTGCACGCCAGGCAAGCGCTGTAACTGCTGAGCCACCACTCTAATAAGTTTCCAAGTTATAAACTTGTGGAAGGCTGAAACTTTCATATGTTTCTGAAATACCACAGTGGAGATTTTATGTTCAAGTAGAAAAACAAGGAGACTAGTTAGTATATAGTTGATAACTTAACAGCCTTCAATTTTACACATTGTTTTATAATGGAAATGACATTTGAAGGCCAAAAAATTATAGTGCAATCTCAGAATAAAGATTTTAAAGTTATTTTATTTTATTTTATTTTAGAAAGAGGGGACAGTGAGAAAGAGAAAGAGAAGCAATTTTTATTTAGTTTTTTAAGTAAACTTCATTCCTCAGACACTTTGTTGTGTACATGGTGCTGGGGTTTGAACTCACATACTCGTGCATGCCAGGCAAGCGCCGTAACTGCCAAGCCACCGTTCCAGCCCTTTTAAAGTTATTTTAAATGTTAACTTACTGTGTTTTATTTTTCTAATTTTACCTGAAATTAATGAAAACATCCCCCACTCTGTTGGGAATCTGATTAAGAACCCCATTCCCAGGTTCTAGGGTAGTGTTTTCAAGTGCAAGTCATGTGCCCACTTAATAGATTTTTGCAGTTTATTTATGATCAAGACCAATATTAAAAAGAATGAAGAGGGGGATGGAGTGGTCTCAGCAGTTAGTGCACTTGCCTGGCATGTGTGAGAATGCAGATTTGAATCCCAGCACCACGTACAGAATAAAGTGTCAGAGCAACAAAAGCCACATGAAAAACTAAGTAAAACTGATTCTCTCTTTCTCTCTCACTGTCCCACTATCTCTCTAAAAAAAGAAAAGGATCTGAGGATAAGGAGGAAGAAGGAATATAAAATATCAGTTTCACATGATAGTGCTTTGCAAAACTTTAATTTCCGTTATATATGTTCACCTTAAATTGCATTATAAAAGTCATTTCTTTCTATGGGTGTCCAATGAAAGAACCATTTTTAGTGGTTGATCCCTATCTTTGAGAGAGTGGATAGGAAGGTTGACGTATATATCGAAGTGTGAATAAGCAATCAATCCAAAGAAACTGAAATGATTTGTGTACTCTGTCTTTGAAAAGTTTTAAGAATTTAAATAGAATGATTAGGATATAGTTAATATCACTAGCAGTGAAATATGTGTGGAGTTCTACAATCAGAGTAATTCAAGCAATATAATAAGAATTGGGTAGGTAGAAATCATCAGCGAGTGCTTAAGTCTAGGAGGGTATTTGATGAGGAGCAGGATGTTTGCATGGTCTTAAGGTTCTCCCCACCTTTTGCTCATCACTTGCAAGGGAGAAAACAATAAATATACAGTGATGAAATCAGGCAGCACCATGAATGCATGATCAAAATGAGTATCATTACCATGGACATTGTATGCCTCTGGATGTGATGCCTTGACAAGGGTCTATCACCTACATTGTTTTCCAGACATGGATGCTGAGCCTGAATCTAATCATGGGGAAACTTTGAACTCCAAATGGGAACATTTTTTTTTTTTTTAAAAGATCAGAGAGCTGGGGCTTGAGCAATTGCTTAGCGGTTTCGGCGTTTGCCTGGTGTGGATGTGGATGCTGGTTTGAACCCCAGCACCGCGTACACAATGAAGCAATGAAGGCCATATGAAAAACTAAATAAAATTGATTCATATTTCTCTCTCTCTCACTTTCACTGTTCCTTTCTCTTTAAAAAAAAAAAAAAATCAGAGAGGTTCTGGGTGCCATGGGGTTGGGAATGTGGTTCAGTAGTTAAGCACCCCTGGGTTCAATTGCTGGATTGCTGGTAACAAACAAACACACCAGGGAACCTATTTATTTATTTATTTAATTTGATACTGGGGATTGAATTCAGGGGCATTTAACTCCATTGAACCACAACCACATCTCCAGCTATGTATATATGTATATATATATGTATGTATGTATGTATGTATATATATATATATACACACATGCACACACACACACACACACACACACATATATATATATATATATATATATATATATATATTTTTTTTTTTTTTTTTTTTTTAGACAGGATCTCACTAAGTTCTTTAGGGCCTGGTTAAGTTGCTGAGGTTGGCTTTGAACTTGTGATCCTCCTACCTCAGCCTCCCAGGCTGCTGGGATTACAGGCATGTGCTATGGCACCCAGCTTTTTAATGTTGCTGTTGTAAAGACAACGATTGTAGAAATGTTCAGATCAAAGTAGGTTAAAAAGACATGACAACTGAATGCAATATCTGATTCTGGACTGGATCATGAATTAAGGGGAAAAATATAATAAAGGATATTGTTGGATTGCTTTGCAAAATTGAAATATGTAGGTAGATTAAAGTGTTGTATCAGTGTTTAATTTACTGAAGTTGATGTCTATTCTGGGATGATGTAAGATAGTATTTTTACTAAAGTTGTTAGGGAGAAAGGGACATGATGTAAGTTACTTCCTCTCAAATGGTTCAGAAAAAATATGCATGTGTTTTATATGCGTACATGTCTACACGTGCAGATATATAGAGGGTGCTTGCTGGTGTGCATGCAAAGCAAATGAAACAATGTTAACAGAAGGCGAATTTGGCAAAGGCTATTTGTAGTATGTTCTTTGTGCTCTGCTTGTAGCTTTTCTGTGAGCTTCATATTTTTAAGTACGGAGTTTTAAAAAATTACATGAATTTGCATTATACTCTATAGTACAACATTTTAAAAACATGAAACTACCCTTCTCCCAGAAAATTATAGGACAAACCCTGGGATAAAATTGTGGCTCTAAGGGGCTGGAGTGGTGGGTTGGTGGTTATGGCACTTGCCTGGCATGCGTGGAGTACCCAAGTTCAAACCCCAGCACTACGTACACAGTGAAATCTTGGAGCAATGAAAGCCGTGTGAAAAACTAAATAAAACTTGTTCTCGCTTTCACTGTCCCTCTCTCTTAAAAAACAAACAAACAAACAAACAAACAAACTTGTGACTCTTAAGAATATGTTCCATGTATATATCGTGTGGCTTCCTTTTATCCCTAGATCTCAGTTTGAGAAATATGCCTCAGCCAGAGGCAGCTGTGGTTCAAACTTAGCTGACAGACATGTTTTGGCCCTTTTGAGCACTCTAAAAATTGGGAAATTTCACAGAAAAATCTGTCTATTTGGTTTCTTTTTAAAGATGAAGTGATATTCCCACTGTGGGCTTATATTCCAGATAGTCCCTATATTCACTAAATAGTATAGGGGCCTCAGTCCCTACCTTATAATCCTGCATCTTTGTTACATGGCTTGGCTGTTATAGACACAGGTTTGCTTATGCTGGAGAGGTAGTTAGGGTGCCTATCTTTACACTCATGACAATTTGAAGATTAAGTTGCTCAACTGATGCTCTGTTACTAACATTTTAATGTTTATTTTCTATAGATAAGGGCATTCTCCTATATACTACAACCAACAGAACTGGGAATCAGTAATACATTGCTATACTCTATCTAGTCCTCAGACCTGTTCTAATTTCATTATTTTAATATGATCTCCATATTCTGAGGTACTGTGGATTAGGACTTCAGTGTATGCATTTTGGTGTGAAACAACTCAGTCCATAACAATATGGATATAAATTTCATATACTTTAAATAAGGTCCAGGTGAGAGATTGAATTATGTCATTTTGATTAGGAGTTTATTATATGAATTTTGTCAGGACACAGTTCCGCTCAGAACAATGTGTATATATATTTTATATAATTTTAAATAAGGTCTAGGCAAGAGATTGAATTATGTTATTTTGAGTTAGCAAAAATATTTTATGTTTCTCTATTTTAATAAATTTGTAACTGCATAGTATTTTAGACCATGATGTAAATTAGTTTGAAGGTATCTGCTGTCAACAGGAATGCATTCAGAATCATATTTCTTACTACCCTGTTTATATATTTATATTGTAAACAATTATCTTTGAGCAAGGTATGGTTAAGTGGCATGTATGAGTCGGGGATTGGTTAAAGAAAATATATTTAAGCAACAAAAGCACCTACATCTTTTTCCACTGAAAGTATCATGACTATTATCTTCCTTTAGCAAGTATAAACATAAACTTTTGTGCGTCATATTCCATTATTTGGACATCTGGTTGTCTTAAGCTTCGTGTGTAGAACACAATTTAACTTATTTTTGATCACTGATGGTTATTATGAGCATTAGACATGTTTCTTGCTGTAATACAGTGGTACCTTCAAGAACCGTTTACATGGGGTGTGCACTCTATACACAAATTAATCTAAGACAGTTAAATTATAACTAGACAGTTATAAAGGTCTTCCTTGTTGTTTGTCATTTAGGGACAGTGTCCCTATTTTTTGTTTTACTTATTTTGTTTAAGAATCTCATTTGAGTTTTTATTTTTAAAAACATGTTAACTATTCTTTCACAATCAGGCCTAAAATTTGACAGTAATTTATTTTTTATTTTTTTAAGAGAGAGGGACAGTGAGAGAGAGAATCAATTTTATTTAGTTTTTCTTGTAGCTTTTGTTGCTCTAACACTTCATTGTGTACATGGTGCTGAGGGATTCGAAACAGTGTCCTTGTGCATGCCAGGTAGGCACCTTAACCACTGAGCTACTGCTTCAGCCCCTGACAGTAATTTCTTTTTTTTTTTTTTTTTTTTTTTTTCCTTTTTTCAGGGCTGAGGACCGAACTCAGGGCCTTGTGCGTGCTAAGGCAAGCACTCTGCCACTGAGCTAAATCCCCAACCCATCCCTGATAGTAATTTCTTTATTTTTTTAAACTTTTTTTTTTTTTTAAAGAGAGAAGGACAGTGAGAGAGAGAGAGACAGAGAGAATCAATTTTTATTGAGTTTTTCACATGACTTTCGTTGCTCTGACACTTAGTTGTGTATGTGGGTGCTGGGTATTGAACCCGTGTACTTGCGCATGCCAGGCAAGCGCTGTAACCACTGAGCCACCACTCCAGCCCCCTGATAGTAATTTCTTGATGACAAATATCCAATAAGATATCCGTGATTATCTTTTAAGAGTCATTTTACAGTGGTTTGTTTAAAAAATTTTAAGATGGATATATTACATTTGGTTGCTATGTCTCTCTCCCCTGGTTTTTTTGTTTTTTTGTTTTTTTTTGGTTCCTCCAATACTGAGGCTTGAACCCAAAGGATTCATTCATGCTGGGCAAGTGTTCTACCACTGAGCTACATACCCAGCCCTTTTTATTTTTTATTTTAAGAGTCCCTGGCTGGAGCAATGGCTCATAAGTAGAGCACTTGCCTGGCACACATGGGGACCCAGGTTCAAATCCCAGCACCATATACACAACTAAGTGTTGGGGGGGAAAAAAGATAAAAATCGAAATAAAATCAATTTTCTTTTTAAAAGAAAAAAGACAAGAGTCTCACTAAGTTGCTTAAGGTCTTACTGAGTTGCTAAGGCTGGCCTCAAACTTGTGTTCCTTCTGCCTCAGCTTCCTGAGCCTCTGGGATTACTGTATGCATCACCATGCTAAGCCCTTTAAAATATTTTTTATTTCAAGACACTCTCTCACTAAGTTGCCCACGTTGTCCTCTAATTTGCAGTCCTTTTCCCTCAACCTCTCAAGTAGCTGGGTAGCTGGAATTTTAGATGCCAGCTTTCATGCCCAATGCTCAGTCTGTGTGTGCACCCCCTTACTAAGAATTGAACCCAGTGGCATACTACCCCAAATACATACACAACACTTTTTTTTTTGGGATAACAGGGATTGAACCCAGGGGTGCTCAACTACTGAGCCACATCCCTAGCCCTTTTTATTTTTTGAGACAGGGTCTTGCTAAATTGTTTTGGGCTTTGCTGAGTTGCTGAGGCTTATCCCAGCCTCCCAAGCTGCTGGGATTACAGGCGTGTTTTACTGCTCCCCACTCCCAGTGCTTTTTATTTTTTGTTTTGAGACAGTTTCTCACAAAATTGCCTGAACTGGCCTGAAGCTTGCGGTTTTCTTGCTTCAGCCTCCTGAATAGCTGGGGTTGTGGGTATGTACCACTGTTTGGTTCTGCTGTGTCTCTTAAACCTCTTAATCTGTGTGTCCCCTGTCCTTTTTCTTTTTTTCTTTGTAATTTGTTAAAGAAACTGTCTTTTTGTTCTATAGAGTTTAAGGTAGTGGTGATTTTATATATATATGTATTTATCTTTTGGTGTTATTTGACAGATTTCTTTGCCTTCTGTAAATCTTTCAAATTGAAGCTGAAGGATTTTTATGTATTTACTGCTACCCTTAGTGTTCATTTTGATGCTAAGATTTTTCTAATTTTGGCCTTTTGGAGCATCTTCAGTAGCTCTTGAATCTTGACCTTAATGGTCTTGCTTGCTTTCTGATGTGACAAAATGTTCCAAACTTATCTTTCACATTTCCTATACTAGTCCTGCAACCATTTATTTCTTCGAGAAGTTGTGGTTCCTTTCAGCATAAAGTGGTGTTCTAGGCTCTGAAGGTATTCTTTGCCACTGGTTTGGTTAGTGTTTCTAATTTTGGCTTTTTTGTTTTTTCCCTTCTCTAATCTCCAATTTTAAATTTGCTAGGCTGGGAAACCAGTTAGCAAAGCTTGTTTGACTTTATATATAAAGATCATTTTGAACCTCAAAAAAGAACCTAGGGGCTGGAGTGGTGGCTCAGCGGTTGCACAGCGCTTGCCTGGCATGCGCTAGTACGCGAGTTCAAACCCTAGCACCACATGCACAACAATGTCTCAGAGCAATAAAAGTCACATGAAAAACTAAATAAAAATTGATTCTCTCTTTCTCTTTCTCTCTCTCTCTTAAAAAAAAAGTAAACCTAAAAATCATTGGCTTATGACTAAATAGCAGGTTCATACTTAATAAATATGGCTAATATTTTCATGAGATTCTCTCCCCTACCCTTTTTTCCTTTATTACCTCTAGTTTCCACATGAGAGACAACATGATCTTTCACTTTTTGATTCTAGCTTACTTTGTTCAACATAGTACTCTACAATTCCATCCATTTTCCTGCAGATTAATTGATTTCTGAATGAGGTCCTTAATAACTTTTAATTCACAAACTTGATGGGTGTGTGTGTATGTGTAAATCTATACACACATTTTTAAAAATTACGGACCATTTATTCATACTTTTAAGACTATCAAAGAAATCTCTATATCAATGTTTGTTTATTACAGTCAAATTATGGTGAATTATGTTTGTCATATTCCACAAAAATGCATTTTCCCCCGTTTTACGAGGTGGGTGTATAGTTCTATTAGTAGTGGAGCATTTTTCTAATGCTCAGGACCTTAGGTTTGATCCCCAGCACCACCAAAGAAATGGATAACATAACTTCTTCTGATATTCCAAAATTGATAATGGCTTCCTAGAGTTGAGATGATTTCCTATTTTGAAACAGAGCTATTCAGTATTGATATCAGACATTTTCCCAAATAATTTCTTCCTTTCTTTTTTTTTTTTTTTTGGTGGTATTGGGGATTGAACCCAGGAGTGCTTTACCACTGAGCCACATCCCCAGCCCTTTTTATATTTTATTTTAAGACAGAGTCTTACTAAGACTTGCTGAGGCTGGCTTATTGGCTTGCTGGCTTTGAACTTGGGATCCTCCTGCCTAAGCCTGCAGAACCTCTGGGATAACCACAGGCGCGTTACGCCCGGCTTAAATCATTTAGTTTGGGTACTGATTTTTTTTTTTTTTTTTTTTAAGAGAGAGCGACAGTGAGAAACTGAGAGAGAATCAGTTTTATTTAGTTTTTGATGTGGCCTTTGTTGCTCTGAGACTTCGTTGTGTACTTGGGGCTGGGCTGCCAGGCAAGCGCCATAACCACTGAGCCACTGCTCCAGCCCCTTGGGTACTCATTTTGAAGTGACTACTCTATGCCAGTCTTTAAGTCATGTGCATATATTCAAGGGAACTTCAAGCAAATGACAAAATTTGTTTGCATTTTTCATTGAGCCTTTTGTTCCAGAAATGTCATTGATGAGTGAGTGGGAGGGTTTTTTTTTTTTTTTTTTTAACTTTGAAAGATATCCTGTTTTTGGTTTAGTTGGGGCATAGCTTTGACTGCCTTTAGTACCTCTTGGCATTCCTCTTATTTCTTTAATCCTTTCCAGTTATGTTTGTGTAGATAGTGTTTGTGGTACAAGCAATGATTTCTCAGTATTTAGGGTCTAATATTGTGGAGGAACAGTTTTAGGATAAAGAGAGATGTTTGGAAAGGTGATGTGTTTGCTTTTTTTTTTTTTTTTTTTTAAGAATCATGAGCTTGTGAGTGGAATTTTTTTTATTATTTGCGCACTGAAACTTGGACACTGTCAGATTCGTTACCTTGGTTCTTTAGGGCATGCTATAGTGGAGTTAAGGTTATGGGTGTGAGTTTTCCATGCAGTACTTACTTTTTTGAGATTTCTGGTCATAGATATTTTCATTCACAAAATAGATTTTTATTAGCTTCTGTGGATCACACCTGTGCAAGTGCAGTGGCAAATTAGTGAATGAGACACTGAATCTCTTATAATTCAGTGGAGAAGTCAGGAAACATTTATTCAGGAAATATTTATTGAATGCTTGGTATGTGCTCAGCACTCTTCCAGCTATAAACAAAGTCACTATGGGTTTATAATGTAGAGTTTTAAAATACAGAGTAATAAGAATTGTGTTGATAAAGTATAAAAAAAACTTTAGGAACATGGAAGCTTACCTTAGGCCTCCTTCATTGAGCTTTTTTTGTTTAAACACATGTTTTTGTTTAGAGTTTAAGCAGAAAAATAGAGGTCAGGTCACAGTGTCCCTTGTTAGATGTTGAAACCACTTAGAGGAATGTTTACTTCCCATCCCCCACTCCTAAACCAGAGGAAGTGATGAACTAGCTATAGAAGCTTTGGTTGCAGTTTTTAACCTGTAGAGGAGCCATATTCAGCCTTGCCCTCCTGATATTATTCTAATTTAAGGTGGTAAATTTGATGGCTTGTATTCTTCTGTCACCTGTTTACAAGTGGCTGTTTTCTTTGATACTTGCTTTTTCTCTGTGGAGTTTGTGTCTTATTATCAGTGGTATACTTGCTTTAAGCTATGATTTCAGAACTGTGTGTCAGGCATGTTACATAAATTAACTGCAATAACTACTACTACTTTTTTTTTTTTTTAAGAGAGGGACAGTGAGAGAGAGAGAATCAATTTTATTTAGTTTTTCACGTGGCCCTCAGTACTCTAACGCTTCATTGTGTACGTGGTGCTGGGGTCTGAACTCGCGTATTCAGCTGAGCCACCTCTCCAGTCCTGTAATAACTTTCTAAGTACCAAAACAAATTTTTTTTTTCTTTTTCTCTGTCCTGAGAATTGAACCCAGAGCCTCAGATACGAAGGGCAAGCCCTTCCTACCACTGTGCTACATCCCCAGCTCCCAAAACATCTTAATTTCAGTTAAAGAAAGAAAGACAGACAGACAGACAGACAGACCAGGGTAATTGTGAAATAGATGTTAAATAGATTAAGTAAAACTGAACCTATTGTTACAATCTTTTTGGGGGGAGGTGAGATTATATGTAGATCAAGCATCTCTAATCCAAAAGTCTCAAGTGTTCCAAAATCTGAATCTTTTTAGGAATCACAGAGCTCAAAGTTTTGGATTCTAGAGCATTTCAGATTTTTGGATTAAGGATGCTTAGTTGGTATAGTCTATGCAAATATTCCCATATCAGAAACCTTTGGTCTCAAGTATTTTGGGTAAGGGATACTCACCCTGCAATATCTGTTGATAGCTTTTTGGTGGCTAAAATTTACTACATAGCTCCCAGAGTGAAAATCTAATAATTTAACAAATATTTGTTAAACAAATTCTACATGCCAAGCATGGTTTTCATATTGGGAATGTGTCAGTGAACAAAACAAACATTCCTGTTTTCATGAAGCTTATAATGAAGGAAGATGGACAGTAAACAATTTTCATTCAATTAATTGCTTTTAGGTCAATGATTCATATAAATATTGCTGTCTGTGCTATCAATCATAACTTTTCCATTTTTTCTTAGAATAAATATTGGTGTTGTAGCCTGTATTGGGTTTGACAAGTTTAGAGTTAAATAATCTTGGGGATGAAAAATAAGTAGTCAAAACAGGATAGTTGCTGGGCCCAGTGGTGCATATCTGTAGTCTCTACTCTGAATTGCTTAAAAGCCCAGTTCAAGACCATCCTGGACAACATAGTGAGACCCTGTCTCAGAATAATAATAATAATAATAAATTAAAAAAAAAACAATGTGCTAGGGCTACTTTGTTATCATGCATCTTAGGATCTGATTTTATGATCCTAAGATGTATGATCACATTATGGAATATTTGCATACTTTGTTAGACTTCCATTCTCACTTTCATAGAGAGAGGGACAGTGAGAGAGACAGAAAGAGAGAAACAACTTCATTTAATTTTTCACATGGCCTTAGTTGCTCCAACACTTAGTTGTGTACGTGGTGCTGGGGTTTGAACCCAGGTCCTCGTGCTTGCCAGGCAAGCGCCAAAACCGCTGAGCCACCACTCCAGTCCCACTTTCATAGTTTTTAAATTAATACTTAAGGTCTTAACTGTTTATACTACTTTTATATGCTTGGACATGTATTTACTTTTAGTTTCAATACTTGTTTTTCCTTCTGGAAGAAGCTGGCCAAACTTCAGTAAAATCCTCCTTATTTTCAGGTTGATTTCAGTCCATCATTGTTTATCAATCTGAATTCAGGACCCCTATCTAATTACTAAGGAGAATTCTTGGGATGCTGTGGAGATCTATAAACAGCTGTTTGTGGGTGGTGGTGATGTTAGAGGCAAGCAGTGGGTTGTGTGACCAGGATGAGGTCACCCATTTCACCTTCTGGCCCTCTTTGTTTCCGGACTTTTACACCTACTTTGGTACTTAAAAGCAGTCTGGGCTATTTACTGTGCTGTGAAGAGGTGTCTAATAGAAACACCTGTAAAAGAAATGCTGGATGTTTTTTTGGATGAGACTCTTGGGGCTAGGACTATGTTATAGAAACCATGAAAGAGTTTGAATAGTTTGAAAACCGCTGATGTAGTTTTCAATGTTCTGACCCACTTTAGGCAGTATTTTAATGTCTAATCTCCCAGGATTTTATCTCAGCCTTTTTTCATTTAGCCTGTTTATGGTCACCAGATAATTCTTCCTAACATACCATGTATATTGTAATTCCCCAGATGAAGAACTTTTACTCATTTCAAGTTTTTATGAGAGTAGACTTTCAGCTTGGTTTCCAAGTTGTCCTGCTCCCTGCTGCATTTTCTTTAATAGCCTAATTCTTTACTACTTCCCCTATTTTGAATTTAACTGGGTTCCCTTGGAATCCCTTTTCTTGCTTCATCCCTTGCTACTTCATTTCTTCTTCTCCTTCTCCTCCTTTTTTCCCTTTTCCTCCCCCCCCCCCTCCTTTCTTCTGGAAGAAGGACAGTGTGAGAGAGAGAAAGAATCAATTTTATATGATCTTTCTCATGGCTTTCATTGCTCTGAGACTCTGTTGTGTAGGTGGTGCTGGGGTTTGAACCCATGTACCCAGGCATTCTGGGCAAGCGCGATAACTGCTGAGCCACTGCTCTCTTTAGCCCACTACATTTCTTCTTATACCTTGTTTAATTTTAATTTAAAATCTTCCATTTCCCTCACTAATTGCTGTTTATCAAGAACCAGTTTAAGTACCTCCTCATCCTTTGACCACTTCAATCTGCAGGGATTTGCCCACTTTTCTGTAGCACATTTGGTTTTACTCAGAAATGAATCAGTTGTCCTATATTGTTCAGTCATATACAGCCTTATATTGTTACTGAGCTATCTTGGGTTTATATCTCTTGTTTCTTCAATTAATCAATCAGTGTTTCTTAAGGACAGGAATTTATCTTATATTTGGATTGAATTTTTATTGACCTAATACACTGCTTTTTGAATGCAACTGCTCTTTGTGTTTAGTGCCTCACCTCTCAGCCAATGGGAAAAGCCAAAATACCAATTCATTAATATACTTTTGTTAAAATTTTCATTTTTATGTAATTGTGTTTTCTTTCCCTTATATCTGTGATATGCTGGGAAAGTCACAGGTGCCAGATAATAATTGAGTAGATATTAACATTTGAATCTTAGGTGGGTTTCCTTTGTGTCTTTTTTTTTTTTTAAAGAGAGTGGGACAGTGAGAGAGAAAATCAGTTTTATTTAGTTTTTCCTGTGGCCTTCATTGCTCCAACACTTCATTGTGTATGTGGTGCTGGGGTTCAAACCTGGGTCCTCCTGCATGCTAGGCAAGCACCATAACCTCCGAGCCACCACTCCAACCCTCCCTTTGTATACTTAAATTACATACTAATGCTTTTTTTTCATTTTATAAATGAAAAAACTGAGTTGAAAAGATAAGATGACTGACTGACTTCAGATCAGGGGTCAGCCAGCTGCCACTTGTAGCCCAAACCTGATCTATTGTTGCTTTGTTGAAAGAAAAAAAAAAAGTAATGTTTTGTGACACGAGACATACATGAAATTCACATTTTAATATCCGTGAATTACATTTTATTGTAATACAGTCACACTCATTTATTTAGAGATTATTTATAGCTGCTTTGTTGTGACAGTGGGAGAGTTAAATGAGACATAGATTGAATTGAATTGCCTGAAATCTTTATTATCTGGTTCTTCATAGGAAAAATTTTCCTATTCCTGCTTTAAATAAACTTATGGTAGAGCTAGGATTTAATGATAACTATATTCTGCTGAATATAGCATCAGGTCTTTGGAGAATGGCTAAGCAAATATTAATAATTCAATATTGTGATGAGAAATGAAGGCTAGGCAGAATAGCAAGGGTTAATTAGGTCCAGAATGAATTTGACCTGTTGACTTTTTGGAAGTCTTTCATTTACATTTAAAAAAAAATTTTTTAAGTGTAGGGTAAACATTTTTAATGCCTCAAGTGACAGACTTGCCACATACCCTAAGGGAAATTAGGTAATTTGAAAAACAGTAGATAAGATAAAGACACATTCCTGAGACTGGCTTGAGACAGCTTTTTTTTTTTTTTTTTTTTTTTTTTTTTTTTTTTTTTTTTTTTTTTTTTTTTTTTTTTTTTTTTTTTTTTTTTTTTTTTTTTTTTGAGATCAGGAGTTTGAGAATCTATTTCTTCCCCTGCTTATTAAGCTGTTCCTACCTCTCATCACTGACATTTTGTGTAACCGTGGATAAGGTAATGAGCTATTTTTGTCAAACTTTGTTGGACTTATTTAAAACTGGGCGTATTCTGTTCCTTTGGGAATTTGTCTGGCATTTTTGTTATCAAAAAAGTGCATTCTTGATAGCAAATTCTGTCATTTGTTTTAAAAATATCCTCGGGCATCTCATTATCACATCATGGTTTTAGTGAAAAAAAGTAGCACTATAGTGTAGTTTTTGTTTGTTTTTAAGAGAGAGAGGGACAATGAGAAAGAAAATGAATTTTATTTAGTTACTCCCATGGCTTTCCTTGCTCCTACAGTTTGTGAACCTCACACACATACCAGGCAAGAGCTATAACTACTGAGCCATTGCTTCAGCCCCTGTAGTGTAGTTTTGACTTTGAAACTTTTGAAATCAACTGTATTAAGCTGTGCTTTACCTACAATAAAATATGCCAGTTTTATTGTGTCTTAAAAAATTTATATCCAGGGGTGGCATGGTGTGGCTAGGTGGTTACAGCACTTGCCTGGCATGCTCGAGAGGACATGGATTTAAACCCCAGCACCATATACACAGTGAAGTGTTGGAGCAACAAAAGCCACATGAAAACTAAATAAAATTGATTTTCCCTCTTTCTCTCTCACTGTCCCTCTTTCTTAAAAGAAAAAAAAAATATATATATATCTACCAGAATCAAGATATGGAACATTTCCATTGCCCTGAAAATTTCTCTCATGCCTCTAGTCAGTCTCTTCCCTTCACCCCCAGTTTCTGGCAACCACCATCTCTTTCTATTACTATATTTTGTTTTTTCTCAAATTTTGTGAGGCTGGAAACTTGCAGCCTATGGTTGTTTTTTTTTTTTGTTGTTGTTGTTCATGTAACATAATTCTTCAGATTCATCTATGTTGTGTGTTTCAGTCTTTCATCCCTTTTTATTGCTGAGTGATATTTCATTGCATGAAAATAGCAGTTAGTTTATACATTTATGAGGTGATGGGCATTTAAGTTGTGACCAGGTTTTGGCTTTTATGAATAAGGCTACTGTGAACATTTGAGTATAATGTATGCCTCCAGCAACCACTAATCTCTTTTCTGTCCCTTTTGAGTTTTACTGTCTGGGGCTCATTTAAACAATTTTGTTGCCTTGTTAAGTTTTGAAGTTTTTTAAGAGAGAGAGCGTGGGAGGGAGAGAGTAAGAGAGTATCAGTTTCATTTAGATTTTCATCTTGTTTTTCTAACACATAGTTGTGTATGTGGTGCTGGGGTGCAGACCCAGGTGAGGGTTTTTAAAATATGCTTTGAATAGAAGTTCTTTATTAGAAATGTATTTTGCAAGTGTATATATGTATGTATGTATATATATATATATATTTTTTTTTTTCTCCGCAGTCTGTGGCTTGCTTTCCATTAATTAACAGTGTCTTTGATAGAACGAAAGTGTGTTTTTTATTTTTTGGTTTTTTTGGTACTGGGGATTGAACCCAGGGGCGCTTTATCTCTGAGCCACATTCCCAGCCCTTTTTATTTATTAAGTCTCACTGACTTAGGGCCCTACTTAGTTGCTGAGGCTGGCCCTGAACTTTCAGTCTTCCTGCCTTAGTCTCCCAAATCACTGGGATTACAGGCATGCACCATCATGCCAAGCTTGGTTTTTTGTTTTGATTAAATTCATTTTATCAATTTATTTTGAGGAAGTTCAACTTTTTTTTCATAGTTTTTAAGGTCCTGTTTAAGGATTTTTTATCTAACCCAAGTTTTCTAATATTCTCTAATATTCTCTCCTATTATTTTCTTGTGGAGGATTATAGTTTTAGCCCTTATTGTTAGGTCTATGATACTTTTATAGGTAATTTTTGTCTATATTATATAAGGGTCAAGGTTCATTTATTTACACAAGGATACACCTTTGTTCTAGCAAAGATTATTAGCCTTTTCCCACACTGAATTGCCTTGACACTTTTGCTAAAAGCCAGTAGACCACTTACATATACATAGTTCTGGACTGTTTTCTGTTCCATTGACTTTATTATTAGGCAAATAGTATACTGACTTAATTTCTAGTGTTATGTAGTAAAGACTTCAATTAAAAACATAAAATTGGGACTGGAGCAGTGGCTTAGCATTTATGGTGCTTGCTTGGCATGCACGAGGACCCAGGTTTAAACCCTAGCACCACATATATAATCAAGTGTAGGAGCTACAAAAACTAGATTAAAAAAACAAAATAAAATTGATTCTCACTCTTTAAAAAAAACATATATATATACATATATATATGATTTTTATTATTATTTAAAATTATTTCTCAAATTTTATATATATATATAAAATTTGAGAAATAATTTAGAGAAACAATAGGAAAAAAACTTACCTTTAAAAACTTTGTAGACCAATAAAAAATGGTATATTTCAGTGATCATTATTTATATTTGTAGAGTTTGTTTTTAAAATTACTTTCACGAACATGATATCCCTTGATTTACTACCATTCTTAGGAATTAGAAGAAGTTTTAATAAATCCATATTTTATAAATGAGGAAACTGTAAGATAAGATTTAAGATTGATTTGAGATCATATCGTTAGTGTGATAAAACTGAAATCTTTTTTTGTTTTTGGTACTGGGGAGTGAAAGTTGAGATGCTTAACCACTAAGCCATACTTCCAGCTGTTTTTGTTTTTTATTTAGAGACAGCATCTCTAAATAAGTTGCTTAGAGACTTGCTAAGCTGCTGAGGCTGGCTTTGAACTCGTAATCTTTTTGCCTTGGACTCCAGAGTTGCTGGGATTACAGGTGTGTGCCACCATGAGCAGCTATGCCTAAGTTTTAAGCCTTCTAAAATCCAGTACTTTGCACCATGCCATATTGCCTTTCTTCCTTCTTTCTCTCTCTCTTTCTTCCTTTTTCTTCCCTTATGTTGTATTTTGGAGAATGAGTGCTTTCTGGATAATATAATCACTATATTTTATTTAGTTAAAATGTATAGAAGGTCTGGAAGGTGACAGTGGTAGAGTGCTTGCCTAGCCAGTGGGACTCCCTAGTTCGTTCTCCAGCATGGCAAGAAGAAAAATATAGTACTATCTGAGAACAGTAAATCTATTTTTCTGGTCACAGTATTACATGACACCTTAAGTCAAAATTGGTTTTGTTTTTTTTTTTCCTGTTGTAGTATTTCAACCAAATAGGTGTTCATAGTTTCATTTTAAATTTGGAAGTAAAGGAAAGAAGAAAGATTTGTTGTTATATGAAAGCAGAAAGATTCTTTGAAAAAATTGTTTTAAGGAATGAAGATGTTCTGCAGGGTGTGATGGTACTTGACTGTAATCTCAGTGGCTCAGGAGGCTGAGGCAGGAGGATTGCATGTTCAAAGCCAGCCTCAGCAGTTTAGCAAGACCCTAAGCAACTTAATATGTCCCTGTCTCAAAATAAAATAAGGACTTGGGATGTGCCTCAGTGGTTAAGTACCCCTAGGTTCAATCCCTGGTTCTAAAAGAAAAGAAAAGATAAAGAATTGAAGATGTTCTAATCAAAATGAGAAAAAGAACAATAGGTCTTAAATTTTAAGTGCATGATTTATTCATGTTCTCTTCTGTTACCAGACCTAAACCTTACAACCTTAAATCCCTTCTCTCCCATTCTTTCCCATTCTCCCACAATGTCAGTCCTGGTTAGGAGGATTTTGCAGGAATGGTGGTAAAAGAGGATGATGACAGCTTTGGGTAGTAGTGGTGAAAGAAGTGGTAGGATTTGGAATGAATTTTGAAGGACCTGTGGATGTGCTTGATTCATGTAAGTAAAGGATAAAGAAAGGTTTCTTTTTCTTTTTCTCTTTCTTTTTTGGAGAGGTAGAGAGTCAGTTTTATTTTTTTCACAGGGTTTTTGTATTTCTTCCACTTAGTTGTGTAAGTGGTGCTGGGGATCAAACCCAGGTCTTGATACTTGCCAGGCAAGTGCTGTACTGCTGAGCCACCTCTCCAGCCCAAGAAAAGGATTTAATCATTGGGTGACTGGTAGTTCTTTAAAAGCCTAATAACTTGGTGGGGCTATTTGGTGATGAATCGAAGAAGCTACACAGTAGATGGAGGGAAATCAGGTAGAAGCTGTTGTAACATTTTAAAAAATATTTTGTAAATTTAGCTGGTCACAGTGGCCCATACTTAAAATCTCTGTGACTCAGGAGGCTAAAGCAGGAGAATCAAAAGTTTGAGGCCAGCATGGGTAACTTAGTGAGATCCTGTTTCAGAATTAAAAAGAAAGAAAGAAAGAAATTAAAAGGGCTGGGGACTGGTCACAGTGGTGCACACCTGTAATCCCAGCACCTCAGGAATCAGGCAGGAAGATTACAAGTTCAAGGCGAGCCTCAGCAATTTAGTGAGACTGTAAGCATTTTAGCAAGATCCTGTCTGAAAAAAATTTTAAAAAAAAGGATTGGGGGGGGTGGGTATGTAATTCGGGATAAAGTGCTCCTGAGTTCAATCCCTAGTACCAAAAAAAAAAAAATGTTGGGGAAGGGTTGGGATGTAGCTCAATATTAGAGCACCCTTGGGTTCAAGCCCCAGTTCTGAGGTAGGAGGCATTTAATTTAAAGTTTCATTTTCATAGAGAGTAAGATCACATCTTAGACATTAGGAAGATAGATAAGACCAAATTACATATGACTCTACCTATCTGACACAGTCATTTTAATATTTTCCTGAGTATCTTTGTAGTCTTTTGTAGGGGTTGACAAATTATCTATAAAGGCTGTTACCCAGCTCTGTTTTAGCATATAAGCAAATCATAGAAAAATATGTAAACAAATGAGTATGCTTGTGTTCTAATAAAATTTCATTTATGAATACTGAAATTTCATGTAATTTTTGCATAGTGCAAAATACCCTTTTAATGATTTTTTCCCAAATGTTTAAAAATGTAAAAACATATGTAGCTCATAGGCCATACAACAACAGTTGGCATTTTGAGTTTGGCTGTCTAGCCAGTTGCTGACATCTGGTTTTGTGCATTTGTTTCATGGTTGCTCTCATATCTTACATTGAGTTTATTATCTACCCTTTCTATATAACATGTATTAATATACATCGTTTTAATTGAAAGCCAAAGCGATTACATTTTTGAAGAATAAACCCTGATAAACTTAAGAGTTTACAAAGTGCCTTTCTATTCTTATTACTTTTCATTTGTATAATACTAAAAGAAAATGTACATTATGTACATAATTGAAGGTAGGCTATATTTTATCATTGGAACTGTGTCTTACCTCCATTACTCTGTATATTGGCTTTATTCTTTGAAATTTGCTTTCTCCTGTAGCTCTGTTTGAACTATATCCTCAAATTTTCCTTCCTTTAACATGAGTATGGAAAAATCTAGGGCAGAACTTTAAACCTTTATATTTACTTTTCATCCCACACTATTAATCGTATAGTATTGAAAGGACAGATCCATATAGGACCCATCTTGTTCAGAACACTAGGATGGGGGAATAAGTAGGTTCTCGAATGAAATTGGAAAGGGTGGCACAGATGTGACCGTTTGGGGGAATTAGGAATTGTTCAACAATTCGACATTGTGTGTATTAATAATCATTGTTTGATTGATTGATTTAATTTTATATGCTTTCCATTGACTTGTGAGTGTCAGACTCAAGTTTGTTTATCCGTGTTCTAGAACTCATTACCACTTAAATGTTTTATCATCATTTCATATTGATTTTTTTTCTTTAAGAAGAAAGGGACAAATTGATAGAGAAAGAATCAATTTTATTTAGTTTTTCATGTGGCTTTTCTTGATCTGACACTTTGTTGTGTACATGGTGCTGGGGTTCGAACCTGTGTACTCTTGCATGCCAGGCAAGTGTTGTAACTGCTGAGACATCACTCCAGCCCCAAATTTTTCACTTTTAGTGTTATTGGTTTACTTAAAACTGAAATTTGTCTTGCAATATTTAGTGAAATTGAGTCCTTTTGTATAAGATTTGGGGAGGGAGGGTTCAGGGGTGTTATCAAGGCAACTAGGAACTCTTGACTCCCATTAGAAGCCCAACTATACACAGGCAGGCAGAGAAACTCAGAAAATTCAAAAATTAATACACATGTATATGTTTATTTCTATCTATAACATGGGGATAAAGCAGAGGAGACATGAGAGTGGAGAGTGGTTAAAAGGGAGAGATCTTGGACTAGGACTGGCCTTAATTTACTTTGTCAATATCCATGTGTGCATGAATATGTAACAATGATTCCCTCCAAAATGTAAGATTATATTGAATGAATAAAATAATAAAAAATAAGATTTGGAAAAGTACATATTTTAGAATTGTTTGCTTTATTTTTCGCTTCCTATTTCCCCCACTGGATTGTTTATTTTTATTGTTGATTTATTGACCAATACAAATTCTTTGACTACTATATATGCCGTGTTTATTTTCCTTTACATGTGGCTTGCCTATTTATTTTCTTTTTCTTGAAGTACCAGGGATTGAACCCAGGGGTGCTTTACTGCAGAGTTATATCCCCAGCCCTCTCTATTCTGTTTTTTTTTTTTTCAAGAGAGAGAGGGACAGAGAGAGAATCAATTTTATTTAGTTTTTCATGTGACTTTCATTGCTTCAAGACCTTGCTGTATATGTGGTGCTGGCGTTTGAACCTGTGTACCCGTGCGTGCATTCCAGGCAAGCACCATAACTGCTGAGCCACCGCTCCAGCCACTCTATTCCGTATTTTTGACACAGGGTCTCTTGGAGTTGCTGGGATTACATACATGTGCCACTGCCACCTCAGCTCTTCTTTTCTTTTCTTTTTTTGAGAGCGAGTGACTTATTTATTTTAGCATGTGGTTTTTGTTTTTTTGACAGTTGTGTATGTGGTGCCAGGATTTGAACTCAGGTCCTCCTCGAATATGCCAGGCAAGTGCATCATTGCTCAGCCACCTCTCCAACCCCAGCTTCTATTTTCTTAATGATAATGTTTTCTTCTCCTCTCCTCCTCTTTCCCTCCTTTTTTACTGTCCTCCTTTTCTTCTCCATCCTCCTCTTCCTCCCTTTCCTTGATACATTCCCAGCCTTTAATGATATCTTTTGATGGAGTAAAGGAGTTTTTAATCTTGATGAAGTCTGATTTACTGTTTGTTTCTTAGGATTTGTAGAATTTTTTTACTTTTAGGTCAGTGTTCTACTTAATATTAATTTCTGTATGTGGTGTACAGTAGGGAGTAAAGTTTATTTTTTTCCTTAACATTATCCTTACAAACAATAACATACAATGTTTGCTAAAGACTTTGCTTTATTTCTGATTAATTTTGAATTACATTATAAAATTATTAGTTCTGGGGCTTGGCAGTTATGGCACTTGCCTGGCATGCGTGAGGATGCGGGTTCAAACCCCAGCACCACATACATAGCAAAGTGTCTGAGCAACGAAGGTCACATGAAAAATTGATTGTCTTTCTCTCCCCTTCTCTCTCTCTCTCTTAAAAAAAAAAAAAATTCTTTCCTAGTAGTTACATGGTTAGCTATTTCATTGGTTACAGAAACTGTGCTTTTGATGTCAGAATTATGGGGTCATGATATATGTGACCTAATTAACTTGACCTGGTTTTATGGCCATGGAATGTATTCCTCTTAAACCTGCTTTATATCATTGCTTTAAAATAAAAAGGTATAGGATAGTTCCCTTATGCTGTTAGATAAACCATTAGAACACATGCTGTACATGATCATTTTTTTGTGTGAAAGTCAGCATATTTAAAAAAATTTTAAGGATATAGTATTCATAATAATATAGTGCCTAATGTGGTGTACTCAGTTGTTATTTTGCTATGTAATAAACAGAAATACCCTAATTCAAATAAACATGCTAGGAAATAAGTTTTCAGAGTTTTGTATAGAGTAAGAAATGTAGAACTGACATTATAAAATTCATGTGTTCTTCGATCTTGTGGGAAATGTGCTAGTAAATATAAAAATTTAAGACATAGGAAATTTTAAAATGCAGTTCTGTGTATGCTTGTGTCATTATAGACACATTATATACACACAGGCTTTGGCTTTACATTTCTGAGATACCAGCATTAAACATGAGTTATCACTTATGAGGCTGAATTTTAATTATATTACTCTGTTAGGGTTTGTGCCAGCTTTTGGTTAATCATTATCTTGTTGATTATGTTTGGTTCAAGATGACTCATTTTTCAGCGAGCTCTATTGCAACATAACGTATTTACTACAGGAAGCCTGGACGGAAATGGAACATTAGGTTATTGGAGATTTTTTTTCCCTTCCAATCTTTATTGTAGCAAGTGTTATTAAAGTTAATTATTTTTCAATAACTGATTTCCCTGTAGAACCTAGTACTTCATTAACCAAATGTTACAAGATGAATTATTTCTTTTTCATGGCAGACAAAAGTATTTCTGATGATTGTTTAAACTTGTTCATACTCCATATTTTGACTAAACCTAGGTGGAATATTTTCTTTTCACTAAGTTGTGTATTGTAAATTGAGAATTTTGTTATAATAGAGATTTGAGATTGAGCCCTGGTTGTCAAATTTACTAGCTTTGAAAACTTGGGCAAATATTTTTCTGAGCCTTGAAAGTCCTTTAATCATTAACGAGTGAATTCATATATTCATTAATTTGTGTAAACATGTTTACCTTGTAAGAATTAAAAGGACTTATGAAAGAGTGTCGCTCACTTAAAATGTGCTTAATTCAGTGTAGTAGTATTGTAATGATCATCATTTGCTGACAGAGTAAACATCAAAGTTAGGAGTGCCAATCATTTAGTCCTCTCTTCAGGTTCTGATAAATAATGGACTTAGCATAAGGCAGATGCCGCCACCTCTCTAAAATTGAGTTTTCTGGTAATAGAATTTGAGAACACAACATGATTCTAGGAAAAGCCCAGAGTCTTCTATAATCACCAACAAATCTAGACTATGGGTCTTGCTTATGGGGCAAGTTCAATATGCCATGCCTACCTTAATATGCTTAATCAGGCAGCTAGTGGGAGTGTTATAGTCCTGCCTTCAGCAGCTAGTTATCATCCTAACAAAGAGCCTGGGCCAGAGCTAGGACACGAAAGAGAAAGATGGCCCCATTTTCTGTGCGGTCATTCATTCCTTCTGGTTAAAAATGATGTACATGGAATAGTTCAAACTATAACCCATCAAATTAGTAATAATCCACATTGCTTTGCCAAGGGAAGGCATGAGTTGTGGAATAGAGAGAGAGACTGGAAATGTTTAATACCTAATAGAGTAACCACTCCTCCTCCCCTAACCCTCTTCCTGTGGAAAAGAGAAGGGAAGTCCCATTCTTTATAGTGTGAGATTAGTGTAAAAGTGCCTCCCTACTTTGAAAAAGTCAATTTCATTTATTTATGTACATTGTTTTTGTATACCATAGAATAAACACACTATAAGAGCTATATGAAAGTGAAAGGCAACTATGCTTCTGAAATCTAAGTAAATATTATCTTAAATAGTTCTTTTCCTTTTTAACTTGTTAGTAGAAAAGTTGATAATGGTAAAGAAAAAGAATTCCCAAAGATATAAATAAATATAGGCAATAAAAGTCACAAGTCATTAGTTGTCAGCAGTTGTGTTTGCTAAGATGTGTTTAAAACATTCACTTAACTGAATACTAGAATATATATATATATATATTTACAAATCTTTTATCAGTAAATCAAAAATAGTGGTCTTTAGGGGAAAAGAATATAAGTAATATAAAAACATTAATTGTAAATCTATATAATAAAATATCTAAGATACATTTCAGTAGTGAATATTTCAATTTTTTTTTTTTTAAAGAGAGGGGGACAATGAGAAAGGGAGAATCAGTTTTATTTAGTTTTTCATGTGGCTGTCATTGCTCCGTCACTTTGATATGTATGTGGTGCTGGGGTTCAAACCCACGTCCTCATGCATGCCAGGCAAGCGCCATAACTGGTGAGCCACCAATCTAGCCCCTGAATATTTCATCTTAAAAAACAAAAATTTAAAAGTAACTGTTTACTGGCACTTCAGAAGAAAACAGTGAACATGTAACAGAAGAGTGAATAAATGTCAGTTAGGCCATTAAGTGTTTTATTAGCTATTTGACAGAGATTATAGTTTTGGAAATCATTCAAGCTGTGCCTTTTCCTCTTCTCATTCCTTTGGCCAGGAGATATAAGATAGAGGAATAATATATATACTTGTAATTTGAAGAATAGGATAGTGGCTAAGAATCTGGGCTCTGAAATCACAATGCCAGGGTATATGTAGCCTGGCTTCTACAATTACTAGTTTGTGTACTTGGGCAAGCTATTTAATCTTTCTGTCTCAATTGTGAAATGAAAACAGTACAAGTATCCAGTCCATAGAGTTGTTTTGAGGATTAAACTAGGTTATTAGAGTATCAGTGAATTTAGTGGAATTGTAGAGACCAATTTCCTATAAGGTAGGTGGTGAATGGAAAATGAAAATGTCAAAACAAATTGTAGCTTACTACTACCAGAGTATCTTTTGGGAGATAAAGGGACTTAAACTTTACATGAAAAAAATTTAAATGACCTTTTCTTAGTAGAGATATGAATATATTTATATCCTGAGGGCAGAGGACCAATGGAAAGAAGTAAGGGCGTGTAGGATAAGGTCATTACAGTTAGAAGCAGAGGGTGTAATACAGAGCACTAGGGGAAGGATTAGTGTTTAACAGCAGAGACACCTGTATATCTACCTAAAGTATGCTATTTTCTCTTTCTCTCTTTTTTTTTTTGTACCGAGGATTGAACCCAGGAGTTCTTAGCCACTGAGCCACATCCTAAGCCCCCCACCCCGCTTGCATTTTGAGAATGGTATTACTAAGTTGCTAAAGTGGGCTTTGAACTTGCAATTCTCCTGTCTCAGTCTCCCAAGCCACTGTGATTATAATAGGTGTGCACCACTGTGCCCAGTGTTATTTTCTCTTTGAAAGAGGAAGTAAGGGGGCTGGAGCAGTGGCTCAGCTGTTACCGCACTTGCCTGGCACATGTGAGGATGCGGGTTAGAACCCCAGCACCACGTACATAACAAAATGTTGGAGCAGGGAAAGCCACATGAAAACTAAATAAAATTGATTTTCTCTTTCTCACTGTTCCTTTCTCTAAACAAAAGAAAACGAAACAACAACAAAAAGAGGAAGTGAGGATGCATTCTGGGGATAAATATGAGGTAGAGGTAGTGAAGTTGAAGGTGGGAAAAGAATTGTGAAGATTTGGAATACTTAACCAGTGCTAATGGGAAATTGAGTTCACTTGGGAAATGAAGACAGAAACTTGGATGAGTTTGGTGACCACATATTTTATGGTGTTATGTACGTATTCATGTGCATCCTGTCTCCCTCCTCATCTCCCTACACCGGTAGTACTTGGCAGCTGCTGTGTGAGTACACTGCAGAAGGGTAGTCAGTTGATTTGGTATGGGGTGAGGGAGACAGGACTTAAGAAGGAGAGTGGTATGGGAAAAATTAGGGGTTAAAAGTTGAAGGTATTGCAGTAAAAGCGATATATCTTGGGGGTCTAGAAGCCAAGACAAGACTGATAGATGGGGAGAAAAAGGAGGGTGATTAATACTAGAAGATTTCATGAAGCTGAAGAATAGAATGTGATGGACATAAAGGCACAAAGGATAAGCTGGTCATTCCCCAAGATAAGGAATTTTAAATCTTCAGATGTTCTGGGTGGTGTGATGAATGGTCATAGAGGTGGATCATTTAGTTGAATACTGGAGGTAAATACCATTGTAGTTGGGTGTTTCCTCACTCCTCTTGGAGGACAGCAACTAGGATGTTCACATGGATCTGAAATTCACCCAGGCTGATTGATGATGGCAAGAAAGGCTAGTTTAGGTAGGTTAATCTAGTGTTAAAACTTATATGTAATTTGGAAAGTGACTGGGAAATTGGTTGGTTATAATGATGAAAAATTAGGAGTGTTAGAACCTAAGTATATATAAGTAAAGGAAAGATTTAAAGAGAAACTTTTGGAATAATCATATGTGTGCCACAATAGGAAAAAGAAAGTGCTGGTATCTCCTAGTTTGCTCTATGAGTGGTAGAAGAAAAAGACTAGCTGCCATTTGACTCAGAAAGAATGAAATAAAGTTTTGGGAGAAAGCTGGTTTCAGTTAGAGCAAAGAGGCAGAGTAAGGTTCCGCAAAGACCTTGAGAAGTTTATTTGTAAAAGGAGAAACATTGCCAAGGGTATTCATGATGAAGAAGAAAAAGTGGGTGTAATGGTTTGGATATGAGGTGTTCTCCAAAAACTCCAGTGTTAATGCAGTAACGTTTGGAGGTGAAATGACTGGATTGTGAGAGGTATAACTTAATCAGTTCATCCTAGTATGAACCGACTGACTGGGTGGTTAACTGTGGGCAGGTGAGTCACTGGGGATGTGTCCTGGAAGGGTAACTTAAGTCCTTTTAAGTGAAGGATATGTGTATTTCTACTGATAGAATTAGGTTTCTGAAGACTTTTGTGAACTGCTAGTTTTCTGAATGTTTTGGTTGGCTCCATGCTAACTGGGTAGTGTAATCATGAAAACATTACCATCAAAATCTAGCTACTTTGAGGCTGGAGCAGTGTCTTGGCAGTTACAGCGCTTGTCCGGCAGGTACAAGCACATGGGTTCAAACCCCAGCACCCACGTACACAACTAAATGTCAGAGCAACGAAAGCCATGTGAAAAACTCAGTAAAAATTGATTCTCTCTCTCTCTCTCTCTCTCTCTCCTCTCTTTAAAAAAAAATCTAGCTACTTTAACAAATATGTAATTATAACTAATTAACTAATTGAGCACCACTGTGTTGGTCAGCTTTTCATCACTATGATTAAAATAACTAACAGGAATAATTTAGAGGAGGAGAAGTTTATTTGGGGCTTATGGTTTCAGTCCATGGTTGGCTGACTTCCTTGCCCTGGGCCCAAGATGAGAGAGAAGAGTGTGACAGAGGAAAGCAGCTCAGGCCATGGTGTCCAGGAAGCAGGGAGAGAGAGAGGAGCCAGGGGAACAAGATACAATCCCCAAGGACATGCCCTTCACCATCCCTGTCCCTGCCCCCCCTGCAAAAATTTACTTGCTCTAGACATGCCCCACCTGGCAATAGTTACCACCTAGTCTGTCTACTCAAATTAGAATATGTGGATTAGGTTGTATCTCATAATCTTATCATTTTACCTCTTGCATTAACACAGGAGCTTTTAGGGGACACCTCATATCCAAACCATAACAACCACTGTATCTGACTTTTTTTCAACTTCCTTACATGTATTGACTCATTTAATCCTCTCAATAAGATATGAAGGAATTAGTATTATTGTTCCTCTTTTATAGATGAGG
This sequence comes from Aplodontia rufa, assembly GCA_004027875.1. Lineage (NCBI taxonomy): Eukaryota > Metazoa > Chordata > Mammalia > Rodentia > Aplodontiidae > Aplodontia > Aplodontia rufa. The sequence goes on from PVKS010001832.1 coordinate 68,922, forward strand.
AAACGCTAAGGCTTAGGTTAAGTAACTTGCTCAAAGCCACACAGGTAGGCTCAGGGTAGGCCAATTTTTAGCTTAATTATGAAGTTGAACTTGAAAATATGAAACCTTTTAAAAACTTATATAAAAAAGTTGCATGTATAATAACACTTTCCATAATCCAGCAAATCCCATTTCTGGGTATATATCTAAAGGAATTGAAATCAGTATGTCAAAGAGTTGTCTGTACTCCCATATTTATTTAAGCGTTAATTACTATACCCAAGATATGGAAACGATTAAAGTGCCCTTCAATAGACAAATGAATTTTTATACTGTGATGTTTATATGCACAATAAAATACTGTTCAGCTCTAGAAAGGGAGAGAATCCTGTGATTTGCAACAAAATAAATGAATCTAGAGGACATTATGGTAAGTGAAATAACCAGACACAGAGAGATACTGCATCAAATTCATAGAGTAGAGAGGAGAATGGTAATTAACCAGAGAATGTTGGGGTGGGGTGGAGTGGGGGGGCAAGAAGAGACAAGATGATGGTCAAAGGGTACAAAGTTTCATTTAGACAAGGGAATGGGTTCTGGTAACTCAATCTTGAACAGCACAGTGCAGTTACTAATAAGGTATTGCATATTTCTGAATAATTGAAAGAGTAGATTTTTAAAAATATATATATAGAGAGAGGGACAGCGAGAGAGAGAGGGAAACAATTTTAGTTTTTCATGTGGCTTTCATTGCTCCGAGACCTCGTTGTGTTCATGGTCCTGGAGTTTGAACTCAGGTCTTCACACATGTCAGGAAAGCTCTACAACTGCCAAGCCACCACTCCAGCCCCAGAAAGAGTCGATTTTAAGTAAAACTTAAAAAATAATACTTTCCACAAATATTTGAAAGTAATTTATTTTTCCTCCATTGTCCCATTAGACATAGTTTCTCATTCCACCCATGGTGTATTCTGAGCCTAACTTTGTGTCTCTTTCTCTATCAGAGAATCTAAAATAAAAATGCTTTAAATCCATATTGCTTACAGTATGATGTAGTTTTTCTGAACTTCAATAAATATGGCTTGTCATCATTAAACAGTCCAAATGTCTTGATGTACCTGGAAAAATTAATTATTACAAGGTTAACATAATCTTTGTATAGATTTTATTTGTAGTATAGTGGATGGTGTGGAAGTAATTGTCACAGGTGGCTATAAAGTTTGGAATCACAGATTAATATTATCAACATCAGATTAATATTATATTTATTTAATAATCAGTATCAAATTAATTTTATGTTAGTTGGGTGCGGTGACGCACGCCTGTAATGCCAGCAGCTTGGGAGGCTGAGGCAGGATGATCACAAGTTCAAAGGCAGCCTCATCAACTTAGCAAAACCCTCAGTAACTTATCAAGACCCTGTCTTGCCCTGGGCAACTTAGTGAGATCTTGCCTCAAAATAAAAAATAAAAAGAGCTGGTGATGGAGCTCAGTTCAACCTTCAGTATCCCCCCAAAAAACCAAAATGTTATATTTATTTACATTCCTAGTTTTATAGACACACTGTATTTAGGAGACCTTGTCTATGTATTTCGGTATGAGTTACTTTTATCTGAATGTAAAAAGGGGAAATATCAGAACAGAAATAATATATATATGTATATATATAATTTTTTTAGAGAGAGGGAGGGAGAGAGAGGAAGGGAGAATTAACTTTATTAATAATTTTTTCATCTGGTTTTTGTTTCTCTGACACTTCGTTGTGTATGTTGTGCTGCGGTTTGAACCTGGGTTCCTGCACATGCTAGGCAAGTGCTCTAACCATTGAACCATTGCTCCAGCCCCAGTGACCTGTGTTTTTGTGGCATGTATGGCAAGAAGAAGGCCTGGACTCCCGACAGTTTGATAGGGAAAGATTCTCCTAAAACTATATTAAATATAATGGTATTAATAATGAAATATATCATTTAATATTTATATCATCATATATTGGATTTTATCTGTATTTGTCCTTTTATAAGGTAAATATTTTTCTTGAAAAAAGTTAGAAATCTGGACTGGAGCAGTGGCTCAGCAGTTACGGTGCTTGCCCAGGATGTGCGAGTACTCGAGTTCAAATCCCAGCACTACATACACAGTGGAGTCTTGGAGCAACAAAGGCCACATGTAAAACTAAATAAAAAATTGTTTCTCTCTCTCTCACACTGTTCCCCGCCCCCCTTTAAATGAGGTTAGAAATCGGATTTTTGCAGCCATTTGATGTCAGACATTACCAAAGTTAGTGGCATAGGCCCACTAGGTTGATATTATTTTAGTATTTGTGGCTTAATTTCTTGTCTTCCATGCTGTATGTCAAGGATTGGTCAACTTTTTCTCTAAAGAGCCAAGTAGAAAGTATTTTAGGGCCGCAAAGTTTCTGGTGGAACTACTCTACCCTGTTTGTTTTGTTGTGGTACTGGGGGTCAACCCAGAGGGCCTTTACCATTGAGCCACATCCCCAGCCTTTTTTTTTTTAATTCTTTATTTTGAGACAGGATTTCACTAACTTGCTTAGGGCTTCATTAAGTTGTTGAGGCTAGCATTGAACTAGGCAGTCATCCTGCTTCTGCCTCCTGAGCTGCTGAACTTACATAGCATGTGCCACCACACCAGCTACTCTGCTATTTGTTTATTAGCTGTAGACAATAATATAAAAAGAGTATGGTTGTGTTTTGACAAAGTTTTATTTATGTACTCTGAATTTCATTTTTTCTTAGGTCCTGATTCTTTGAATTTCTTTTTCAGATGTTTAAGAATGTAGAAAAATCATTCTTAGTTCACTGGCTATGAAAAAACAGGTGATGGGATCAGATATGACTTGTGGACAGTATTTGCTGAAATGCTTGCTATACTTGTTCTTTTTCTCTGATAGGATAACAGAAATGGAGAATTTTTCTTAACTGCTTTTTAGAATATAAAACTACAATGATTAGTTAGGTATAGTTAAAAATTAGAAATAAATTTAATGTTCTTTTCAGCAGATATCTACGAAAAGCTAAGATTATGGAACTTGCAAACATTGTAGTTCTTTCATAACCATATATATCTTTTTAGAAATCATAAATATTTATCTCTTGGGTGGCACACACCTGTAGTCCCAAGCACCTTAGGAGGCTGGGTAGGAGGGTCACAAGTTCATAGCCAGCCTCAGCAACTTAGTGAGGCCCTAAGCAACTTAGCAAAAATAAAAAATAAAAAGGACTGGGGATGTAGCAGGTTAAGTGCTCCTGGGTTCAGTCCCTAGAACCCAAAAAAGTGAACAAAAATGAAAATAAAAAAACCTCAAGTCATATTCAATAAATTGCCCTTTTGTTCTGGATTATCAAAAGAACATTGAATCTAGGGTTTTTGTTTTTTTAATTGAGTGCTGAGAGGTAATTTGATTCTTTTAAGAGAAAAGGGTATTGGAAATAAAATGAAGGGATGATTCATGCAGAATTTACAAAGTTGGCTTCTTAGATTACAATATGACATTTATAAATTTGATCTTGTAGAATGAATTTAGTACAACTTTGGCTTATATTCAGCAACAACAACAAAAAACACTTCCAGATGTGATCACTGATATGATTCTGAATTAAAATGCTTAATGAAAACTTGAGTGTTGACAAATCAACGCTAGTATAATAAAAGTCTGTCTTTACACATAGTGAAGTTTATAAGCAAAATTTACATTTTTATATTTAATATGGACAAGAGATACATGAAAAGTAAGCTAATTTCAGTTTGGCCAATAACAATTACAGGTGTGATAGTGTTGAATTAAATGGTCATTTATAGGGAATACATATTAAGTCAGCTTCCAAGGCTTGTCGAACCCACCCATTGAATTTAAAAGCTATACAGTATGGCCTGGCCTGAAAGGGAAGCACTCAAATGAAGAAATTAAACAATCTTGTAATACAAAATGAAAGGTTTGTTTAAGGAACTGTCAAGTTGAGTGAGTCAGATTCTGGACAGAAATGGAGAAATAATTTGTTAATACTGTGTCAGAAAAATTTAGTAGTTGGCTGTAGCCTATGGCATAAAATACATCTTTTGTTGTTGTTGTTGTTGGGGGGCGGTGGTGAATGGTAGGATTCAGATCACTCCGTAATTTGGCCCTAGCCTTCCTTTCCAAACTTAAGTTTCATTCTCCTGGGTTAATAGAACCATGTACTCAGTCTCTATTATTCACTGCTTTATCCACAAATATTCTACCACTTTGGGATTTTCTTTCCCTTTTCTGCCTTCCTAGTTTCTGCTTAAAGCTTCAAGACCAAATTAAAACTTTTCTTTGAGGAGGATCACTCTTGTCTATAGTGATCTTTTTTCCCCCTCTAAATTCCTAGCATTTATTGTCTCTGTCACTCATTTGCTTACTTCTGTACTGCTTTGTGACATTTTTTGTAAAAGTATTAAATGTTTACTTTTGTTCCCCTAGCTAGATGGGAAACTTCTTGAGAATAGAGACCACATCTTACACTTGTTTTTTTTAAATTAGACTTAGTGTATATAAGACATATTTGGTAAACATTTAATATGTCTTAGAATTTGAGAGAAAAATAAAAACTTCATGAATTCCATATTTTTGTGTAAGGAAATTATTTTTCTAAAATGTGTTATTGCTCGTTTACTTCTTTACTTTTTTAGTTTGAAATGATTAAAACTATATAGAAAGTTAAAAGAATAGTACAGAGAATTCCTGAATGTTCTTCACTCAGGTTCAGTTATTTTTTGCCATGTTTGCTGTATCATTCTTTCTTATTTTATTTATTTATTTATTTATTTATTTATTTTTTTAAAGAGAGAGGGATAGTGAGAGGGACAGAGAAAGAGAGAAACAACTTTATTGAGTTTTTCACATGGCCTCAGTTGCTCCAACACTCAGTTGTGTACATGGTGCTGGGGTTTGAACCCGGGTCCCTGTGCTTGCCAAGCAAGCGCCGAAACCGCTGAGCCACCGCTCCAGCCCCTGTATCATTCTTTCTTTACGTACATTTTCTCCCTATTGAACCATCTGAGTAAGCTATGGATATAATCCCAGAGTCCTAAGAATGAAAACAGGCAACCTTAGTGTACTGATCAAAATCACAAAATGAACATTTGTATTAATATTTTAAAATCTGTAGACTTTATTTAAATTTCACCAGGTTTTTTTTTTGTTTTTTTTTTTATAAACAGCGTTTTCTCCATGGTCCAATCCAGGGTCAAACATTGCTTTCAGTTTTTATCTCTCTCTCCCCCTCCCTCTTCCATCTCCCCTCTCCCTTCACCCTAGGGAGGTGGGGCCCAAGCTTTCAAGATGCACTGCACCACTGAACTTCATCTTCAGCTCTTTTTTCATTTTATTTTGAGGCAGGGTCTCATGAGATGAAATGAGAATGCTTATTGTAAGTGTTCACTATCCATTAGCAGTTTTTTTTTCAGTATAGTTATACAAAAATGTGGGAAATATGTCAGTATAATTATTGGTTACATTCTAAAATAAAGTCATTATTTTTAAAGGGATATATAATACCTTATCTATCTGATGTTAGCATTTGTAGTTTTTATATATGTAATTTTCAGACAACCAAAAATTTTATTATTTTTTTTTTTAAGAGAGGGACAGAGAGAAAGAGAAGAGAATCAATTTTATTTAATTTTTCATGTGGCTTTTGTTGCTCGACACTTCGTTGTGTATGTGGTGCTGGGGGTCGAACCCACAACCTCGCGCATGCCAGGCAAGCACCATAAGCACTTAGCCACCGCTCCAGCCCACAACCAAAAATTTTAGAAGTATATGTAATTAAATTTTACATGGGGTAGAAATGACCACAATATGTTAACATGCATGTACAAATATGATAAAGTGAAACCAACTGTTCTGCATAATCATTGTGGACTAGTAAAAAATTTATACGTGTGCAACCTCCAATATAAGGTAGTACAGTAAAATCATATACAACTAATTTCACATAAGTAATTTAAAAGATGTAATACCCCAAGAGTGAAAATGAAATGCCTCTACATTGAATGATATTGGACCTATGCCCTTTCACTTCTTGTATCTTCCAAAATACTATTTTCATATTGATGAGTTGTCAGTTTCTTGCTTGCCTTAGCAATTTCAATCTAACTTCTTTTTATTTGCTTAAGAGTTGGAAAATCAGATTGGTCTGGGTACAGTTTTAATGAATTTAGCTATGTAACTTATGAAGGGCAGAGAAACCTTGAAAAATAAATGGTTTTCATACATTAGTACTTTGTGGTTTTCATTCTGACTGTTGTAGGGTTCTTTTTTCCCTCAGTCTGTGGTCCTAGCTCAGTTTTGGTAGGTTGAAGTTGAAAAATCAGTGACTTCTTTCTGAGTTTGATATACTATAAGATTAAATGCCAGTTCTCTGTTGCTTTCCTAATGAATAACTCATTTCTGAGTATTTAGACTGTTATATTCAATTTATAGTTGATTATAGTTGATACATTATCTTATTTATAGGAACTTTTCCCTTAGTTCAGGTGTTGCAGTACAAAGTGCTAATGAAGAGTCCTGAAAATGGTAGTATTTTTTCCCCACATTTTTTAATTGGTGTGCATTATTGTTATATATACTGATAGGATTTTTTTTTACATATGCATACATGTACATAATATAACATTACAATTTGGCCAATATTACTTCCTCAGCACTTCCTCCCTCCCTTCCCACTCCATACTGCTCTCCCTTTGACTTTCATGAGACTTGCCTTTCTTTTCCTTTTTCCACTCTTAGCTTCCACATACAAGAGAAAACATAGGAGTCTTAACCATCTGAGTTTGACTGATTTCACTTAACATAATGAGATTTTCCTTCCATTTTCCTGCAATCACATAATTCCCTTTTTCTTTATGGGTAAATAAAACTTCATTGTGTAGATATACATTTTCTTCATCCATTCATCTGGTGGTGGACACTTAGGCTGTTTCCATAGTTTGACCATTGTGAATTTTGCTGCTATAAACGTGGGTATGCATGGATCACTGTAGCATGATGACTTTAGTTCTTCAGGATAAATACCGAGGAGTGGTATAGCTGAGTCACATGGTGGTTCCATACCTAGTCTTTTGAGGAACCTCCATTCTGATTTCCCTAGTGGTTGTACTTATTTGCAATCCCACCAACAGTGCTAAAGTGTTCCTTTTTCTCCACATCTGTCCAGCTTTTATTATATTTGTATTCTTGATGACTGCCATTCGGTGACATCTCAGTGTCGTTTTTGTTGTTGTTGTTGTTGTTTTAAGAGAGAAGGACAGTGAGAGAGAGAGAGAGAGAATCAATTTTTGTTTAGTTTTTCACATGGCTTTTGTTGCTCTGACACTTAGCTGCCTATGTGGGTGCTGGGGCTTGAAACCATGTTTTGCGCGTGCCAGGCAAGTGCTGTGACCACGGAGACATTGCTCCAGCCCCCCTCAGTGTCGTTTTGATTTACATTTCCCTAATTGCTAACAATGTTGAACTTTTTTTCATATATTTGTTGGCTGTTTATATTTCTTCTTTTGAAAAGTGTGTTTAATTCATTTGCCCATTTATTGTCATTTGATTTTTTGGTGTAGTTTTTTGAGTTTTTTATATATTCTAGATATTAATCCTCTGTCAGAAGATTAGCTAGCAAAGATTTTTCTCCCATTCTGTAGGTTCTGTCTTCACATTCCTAATTGTTTTCTTTGCTGTGCCACAGCGTTCACAAGGCTCTGGGCTTAATTCCCAATACTGGGGGTAGGGATGGGGATGAAGTAAGGTACAGTGGTATATGCCTGTGATCCCAGCAACTCAGGAGGTTGAGGCAGAAAGATTGAAAATTCAAGGCCCTCAACTTAGTGAAATCCTCAGCAATATAACAAGACCCTGTCTCAAAATAAAATATAAAAAGACTGGGGCTGTAATAAAACACCACTGGTTAGGTTCAATCTCCAGTACCAAAATACAAACAAAACTGACTTTTCCCCTATTTATTTTTATTTAAAGCGTCAGTATGCCCTACTTGTGTTTAAAAATAAATATAAGCCTATTCATTCAGGCTGTTCTTTTTACTACTTCACCCCCATAAAGACCCTGCTCATCGTCCAAGAACTCAACATTTTGTGGCATATTGTGATATGTATGCCCTTCAAATATAAGGAACATAATTTAGGAATAAAATTTGTGGGTTTTGTTGATTTAGTTTGTAGTTGGTTGCTTCATTTCTTCTGGGTCTCTTACTCACTTTGTACCCCCCCTTAATAGATTAAAGGGTTTTTCGTTTATAAGTCATTATTCAGTACCTACAATCATATCGTTGGAATATAACTATGCTCCCTGGTGGTCTAGTGGTTAGGATTCGGTGCTCTCATTGGGATATAACTATAATATTACTCATAATTTAGAAGCTATATTTTTGTCTGGTACTTTATGGACTCCATAATGAATTCTCCAAATGACATTGCTTTAAAAAATTTCTCATTAGTATTTTTCTTTAAACAAAATGGCTTGCTCCAGAAACCAGACTTTTACTCTTTCCTCCTCTGTTAAAATGAGACACCCCTCCCCAAGTACTGGGAATTGAACTCGGAACCCTTTTCGTTTTATTTTGAGAAGTCTCAGTAAGTTTCCCAAGATGACCTTGAATTTTTGATCCTTCTGTATAAGCTCCCTAATAGCCAAGATTACAGGCTTAAATTTTGTCCTTTCTTTAGATCCCACTCTTTTCTGTACATGTCCTTCAGGGCAAATGTTGTCATATACTTTATTGCATTTATTTGTTTACATTTCTCCCCCACTAATGTATGCTTCTAGGGTTAGACACTATCTTAAACTCTAACAATGTATGACATAAAATTATAAGTTCACCAAATGTTGAAGATGGTGATCAAATGAATAACATATACCTTTGTATTGTTTTAAATCTGCCCTGCTCATTCCATTTTTAGTTCATTTTTAACTTTCTGATGATAAAATTGAATTGAGTGAATAACTATTTAGTAAAATAACATAGCATCTCTTTCTGCTGATGTTTCAAAAACCAAATTTCAGTAAATATTAGAATAATCAGGTGCCTGACCCTGCAAGTTTTATTCATCTTTAAGAATTAAGGCAATTTCAGTGTGAATTTAGTTGGTTTTAAATTTGGGAATCTTAATGATAAATAATTTAATGGTTACTAACATTTACACAGTTTTATTATTAACATTTTTATCTGCTCTTTAATGGTTTATATAATTTAGTTTTCTATAACTTTGTGTTGTGTGCTCTTAGCCTCATTTTAAACATTGAGAACTTGGGACGCCCAAAAGTTAAGAAATTTGCCCAGGGACAGGTGTGATTGTGCATACTTGTAATCCCAATGTTGCTGAGGCAGGAACATTGCAAGTTCATTGCCCCTTCAGCAACTTATTGAACCCTGTCTCAAAAAATAAAAAGGACTGGGGATGTGGCTCAGTGGTAAAGCATCCCTGAGTTCAGTGCCGGGTACTAGAGAGAAAGGAAGGGATTGGGAGAGGGAGGGAGGAAAGGAAAAGAAAAAGAAGAAAGAGAAGAGGTTAGGAGGGAAGGAAGGAAAACTTTCTCAGGATTATAGAATTAGTAAATGCTGAAACCAGTTTTTAAATCTATCCTTGTGCTTTTAGTTCCTATATGCATTTTAGTATTCCTTTGTATTCCAGGAATAATTTTGTTAATGAAAACTTAATTGGTACTGTCTTAAAGCAAGAGATACTATTTTTTGTTTACTTCTTGTTGTTACCAAGGATTACACATTCAATGAAAATGTAAATTTAGGGTGAAATACAGGTAAAGAGTAATGTTTGTCAGAGGAGGTAGGAAGGCAAGTCAAGTAGATGTTTTTCTTGGTTGAAAAAATATAAACATTTTAGCTCATTTACTTATAAAATTACACTTTAGTTACAGTGACCTCAAACCCAGCAGGTTCTATTCTGTCATTCCCTACCCTGCTTCTTTTCCTTTTCCTCTTATCTCAGTGAATGTTACCTAACCATTTCAGTTAGTCACCCTAATAGAAACATGGGGTCCCTCTTCTACTTTTATTTTCTCAATCAGTGACTACATTCCATCCATTCCATTTTGAGTAGTATTGGGATTCAGCAAAATATGCCCCCAAGTATGATACATTGACATGCTAAGTTCTTTGAACTAAAGGACATTTGGAGGGCCTCACAAGCAGCCTCAGAACCAAGGTCTTTCTGATCTTCTATCCCTCTCTCTCACCCCTCATTCTCCCTGAGAGTGAGCCACAGAAACCAGAATTCTATACCCTAGGGTGGATTATTGAAACAAGAATCCTTTTCCCCCAAAACAAGCCATAATACCTAAAAATTTTACTATAATCTTCCTTAACCTTTCTGTGTAAGAGCTGGCCATTAAGAAATTCTCTGACCTACCTTTTCTGAAAGTAGATCACACGACTCTCATTCCGGAAGGGGTCCTGCCCAATACCCTGAAGGAATGAATGCCACACAGAGGCCAAGAAGAATCTGAACAGACAGGCTTTGCTGAGTTTCCCTTCCTCAGCCTATTATAGTAGCTCGTACCTTTTTTGTCCTGTCATGTTGATCTACATGGTTGTCTGTTCTTCGTTGCATTTAAGCATAATGGACAGTTTTCCCTGGGTCTTTGGGTTTTCAATTTGTAGGTTCTTATGTCACATTGAACCAACTGAATAAATAAATTTATTGAATAAATAAATTGAATAAATTTATTATATTTTTCTCTCATTAACCTTTTGTGATTGGAGTGTCAGTCATCCTTACAGTAGTACATTTTTTTTCAATAGTTCCAAAGTGTTTTTAGTTTAATTACACAATTACTAAAGATACATTCTTAATAGAAATAGAGTAGCACATCTTATATCTATCCTTTCATTTTTAATTTCTGGTAATAAAAATGGTTTTGATTCTACTCAGCATCTTTTAGCTTTTATATTTAGTAGCACTCAAATACTTGAATGAGCAGGCATTTTAGACAAGATATTTGATTTTTGTTTTCTTTTCTTTTCTTTTCTTTTTTTTTTTTTTGTACCACGGATTGAACTCAGGAGTGCATAAATACTGACCCACATACCCAGCCCTTTTTATCTTTTTAGTTTTTTATTTGAGACAAGGTCTTGCTAAGTTGCTGCAGCTGGCTTTGAACTTGGGATCCTCCTGCCTCAGCCTCCCAAGCCACTAGAATTACCAGCATGTGCCACCGCACTTGGCAAGATATTTGATTTTAATAATAAAGAGGATGATTCTCAAGTATAGAAACTAAGCTAAGTCTAGGAAACACAAGTTTTCTGGTTTGAAACCAGATTTTTGATTTGAGAAGAAAGAAGTACTCAGATTATTTATAACCTACAAATTAGTAGTATTCTACACAAATGGGAGGTAGTAGGAAAAAACCCAATATACTCTGATATGTAAGAAGAGTCTTTTTGTTATATACTCAGTAGAAAGCACTGTTAAAAACTTCTTGACTGCTCTTCTAACCTTAGGATGCTATGAGCAATCATTTAATTGGGCCAGTTTATTTTATTTATTTATTTATTGTGTTTTAAAGAAAGAGGGAGAGAGTGAGACAAAGAATCAGTTTAATTTATTTTTTCATCTGGTTTTTGTTTCTCCAACCCTTAGTTGTATATGTGGTGCTAGGGTTAGAACGTGGGTCTTCGTGCATGCCAGGCTACTGAGCCACCAGTCCAGCCCTGGGCCAGTTTAGTTTAAAGAAGAGTAGTTGACACCTGAATTATGAAACTGCAGTCTTAAATTTGGTGATTGAAGTATAACAACACATATTCTTCTTCTCAGGTTATTACCAGTCAATAACAAGAGTTTAAATTCCTTCCTAGTCAGTAATGTTTCAAAATATTACACTCTTCCTGGCCTACTTAACTCCTGTTAATGTTTCAGTTAACTCCTGTACTTTGATGAATCTGTATCATTTATTACTCAAAAGGGAAGTACTTTCCTTAGTCTTACTGTGAAGATATTTTTTTGATGCCTCCCACTTTTCCACAAAAATTTTAAAAAATATTTATCTGGACTGTTTTGCTTCATTCTTCTTTTATCTATTTACCTATTGATTTTTGCTCATTTCAGTCTTTTATGTTCACTCTCTACCTCCCCATGGCTTGGATTGAACCCAGGGATGCTATACCACTGAGCTACACTCACGGTCCTTTTTTTATTTTGAGTCATGGTCTCACTAAAATGCTGAGGCTGACCTTGAACTTATGATCTTCCTGTTCCAGCCTCCAGAGTTGCTGGGATTACAGGCATGCGCCACCATAGCCATCATGATCACAGCTTTTTTTTTTTAAAGAGAGAATCAAGGGCGTAACAGTGGGTCAGTGGTTGTGACGCTTGCCTGGCATGTGCTGGTATGCGAGTTCCAACACCACATACAAAACAAAGTCTTGGAGCAGTGAGGAACACATGAAAAACTGAATAAAGTTGATTCTCTCTCTCTCACTCACTGTCTCTCACTGTCCCTCTCTCTTTAAAAAAAAAAAAACAAAAAATAAAAAAGAAAATCAGTTTTATTCAGTTTTTCATGTGGCTTTCATTGCTCCAATAATTTATTTAGTGTACATGGTGCTGGGGTTCGAACCCACGTCCTCACTCATGCCAGGCAAGCTGAGCCACCACTCCATCCAGGATCACAGCTCTTTTTATATTCAGTTTGATTAGGTTTCATCCATTATGCAGTTGAGGGGCATGGGTCCCTGTATGTGTTTATGAGAGTTTTTTGTTTTATTTTAAGGTTAGTTTAGATTCGCTTTTCTTAAATATAAATAAAGGTTAAAAGCAACAAATTAAAGTGATAAATCTTTGATAGATTTGCTTTGACAAATTTCTCTGAATTTGTTCTTTATAAGTGGTTACAAAAGAATAAATACATGTTGCATTTGTTGTCACCTGACTTTACATGGTTTTGTAAGACAGTCTAAAGATATTTATAATTTTAATTCCCTTGTACATTGACATTATTTGTAATCTTGTGTGGTTGGTTTAAAACCAGAATATATGGCTATTTATGAATTGTTTATTATTACAGGCTACGAAATACAACTGCAATTGTAACAAACAGTTTTAGAAAAGTAATGTTAAGAGATATGACTTTCATTGTTAATTATATTAGTTATCTTAGTGAAATGGTTATAATAAATCACTGTCTTAATATTTAGGTTTTAAAAATGAATGAAAAATTAGTTTCTTTAAAGATCTTATGGATTTCATTTTAATTTAATTTCTTTTAAGAGAGAGAGAGAATCAGTTTTATTTATTTTTTCATTAGGTCTTTGTTTCTCCAAAGCTTAGTTGTTGTATATGTGGTGCTGGGGATTGAACCCAGGTCCTTGTGCATGCAAGGCAAGCGTTCCAACCGCTGAGCTACCACTCCAGCCCCTTCATTTTAATTTAAATAAAAGAAAAAGAAAAAAAAAAGAAATATAACTTGTCACTTCCACACTGTTTATATTTTATTTTCTACTAGAAAAATAATACTTACTTTGGGAATTTTAAACCTTTTTATAGAAACTGTTTGCAACATCAGAAGGAAAGAATTGGTTGGCGCTTTTTTTTCTTTTTGGTACCAGGAATTGAACCCAGGGGCACTTAATTACATAGCCACATTCTCAGCCAATTTTTTATTTTTATTTTGAGACAGGGTCTCACTAAGTTGCTGAGGCCAGCTTTGAACTTGTGATCCTTCTGCCTCAGCTGGGATTACAGGAGTGCACCACCATACCATGGCTGGATTTTATATTTGAAACAATATACCTTGCTTTTAACTGGATAAAAGATAAGAAAAGTAGTGCCCCAAGGACAGTGAAATTAACTGTAGTGCATGTTCATGTCGTTCATTAATTCACAAGTTTCTGCCGCCTGGGATTTAGCTACTCCCAAAGCAGCCCATGAGTTTTTATTTGTACCCTACTTCTGTCTGTGTGCTCTGTTTGCTCCCTCTCCATTAATTTCTTTGTTTTTCTTTATAAATAATGAGAAAAATTTTCTTTAATGTGGAGAACAAAGGGACAGGAGAAGAATTTTCTTAAGTTTTTGCTTATGCCAACTTAGAAGTACTTTGTGGTAAACCATCTGGAACGGAGAGGATTTCCTCCGAATGTAAAGTATGTTGTGAGATTAAGAGAGCAGGGATTTGCTTTGGAACTATTTGGGAAAGCAGCAGGAAACATAGACTGGTTTACATTGCTTGTAACGGAGGTGGCAAGAATGGAAGATATTTTGTCTCATCTTGCTTCAGTGTGTAGTTCCTGCAGTTCTGAACTTCTGCAGTGGTAATGTTTTCAGATCTATCTCACAAATGTTACCACTCATGATAAAAGAAGTCTATGGAAACTAAGCATATCGGCACATGCCTGTAAACTGCCCCCATCAAATGTCTAGGACTTGGAATTAAATCTTTCTTCTCTCTACCCCTTTAAATATGTGTGCCAATAAAAGCATACATATTTGCCCATATACACTTTTTTACTTTTTGGAACCGGGGATTGAACCCAAGGGTGCTGAACCACTAAGCCACTTCCCCAGACCTTTTTATATTTTGTTTTGAGACAGGGTCTTGCTAAGTGGCTGAGGATGGCTTTGAATTCACGATCCTGTCTCAGCCTCCTAAGTTACTGGAATTGCAGGTGTGTACCACTGTGCCTGGCTGCCCATACACTTTTATAGAATACTTAAAATTGTACTCACTTTACAAACAAATACATGCCTGTTGAGATGGTGATGTGGGCTTTGCTCAACTTGATCACTCCCACTCTTCAGTAAGATGGTTATTATATATTATTCTTGAAGGGGAAAAAACTTGCCAGCAGCTTTTAATAGGAAATAATCTAGAAACCCTTCCCTTCAATAAAAGTAAATTGATTGGGTAATTTGTGCTGCTATGAAGTCTCACCAAAGAACTTCATCAAAAACAGAATTACCAGCAGAAGGCAGATACTGAGAAGAGGCAGGGTGGGTACCATGGCCAGGAACAGCACTTTGAGGAGGCGAAGCACAAGATCCAGATTCTGCAGCAGCAAGCTGGTTTGCTGAGGAGAGGGTCAAGTGTCTCCAGTGGGAGGTTGAGGGAGAAGGGTGAGCCCAGGAACAGGCTGAGGCTGAGGTAACCTCCTTGAACCATAGGATCCAACTGGTTGAAGAGGAGCTGGATGGTGCTCAGGAGTGCCTGACTACTACCCTGCAAAAGCTGGAGGAAGCTGAAAAAGCTTCTGATAAGAGTGAGAGAGGTATGAAAGTTACTGAAAACTGGGCCCAAAAAGATGGAACTCCAGGAAATCCAACTCAAAGAAGCTAAGCACATTGTAGAAGAAGCAGATAGGAAGTACGAAGAGGTGGCTGGTAAGTTGGTGATTTTTGACGGAGACTCGGGGAATGCACAGAGGAATAAGCTGAGCTGGCAGGGTCCTGTTGCCAAGAGATAGAGAACAGATCAGACTGATGGACCAGACCTTGAAGTGCCTGAGTGCTGTTGAAGAAAAGTACTCTCAAATAGAAGACAAATATGAGGAAGAAATAAAGATTCTTACTGATAAACTCAAGGAGCAGAGGCACATGCTGAGTTTGCCAAGAGATCCATACCCAAACTGGAAAAGACAATTGATGATTTGGAAGATAATCTGAAATTCACCAAAGAGGAGCACCTCTGTACACAAAGGATGCTGGACCACATTCTGCTTGACCTGAATGAGATGTAGAGCTCCTTAGTCCTTCCCTGCTGCTGCTCCTCGCTCTGACCCTGAATCTGCCTGAGGCCAGCCTTCCTGAAGCTGACCTTGAAACTGAAGGCTTATCTTTAACTAAAGGAAGGCTGCTCTGTCCTTTCAACATCCCCTTCACACATCCCACTTGTCTTTTTCACCATACTGTCTCTGCCTCTTCCCAGAGATTCCAGCTGGTGAGAGTCTGAGCACCTTTAGGAGCATCATTTTAAGGGCATGTGAGCACAACTAGAGGTGAGCGGTATGGAGCACTTGCCTGGCATGCACAGGGACCTGGGTTCAAATCCCAGCACCACATATACCAACTAAGTATCAGAGAAACAAAGGCCAGATGGGAAAATAACTGATTCTTTCACTCTCTCTTTAAAAAATAAAAGCATGTTGTGATATACACATTCAGTAATAACTTTTTTTGTTGTTACCGTAACCATTTGTAAAACATTCAAGTAATTCCTCAGCTCTGAAGCAGCAATCTAATTCCTTTCTCACTTTTGGAAGGTAACTTTACAGCCTAATCCACATTGCCTCTCCATAGAGGAGTAAAAGTGGTATGGGCCTTCCTTACTCAGAGCCCAGGGAAAGACTCCACTATGGGAAACCTCATTGCTCTGTGCAAAGTACCAGCCAAACCAGAAAGGTGATTCCAAGAGGAGTTAGCCAAAAACCAAAAACCGTGCTGTTCAGGTTTTGTTTTAGCTTTAAGGTATCTTTAGACAACTTTATTTTTATTTTTTACTTTTTTTCATCAAAACTGACCAAATTAAGATGGTGGAACTTCTGAGACTTTTTGCTTTTGTGGTGCTAGAGATTAAACCCAGAGCCTTGTGCATATTCAGCAAGTGTTGTTCTACTGAGCCATATCTGTGCCTTGAGACCAAATTTTTTTTTCCCTGTCTCTACCCGCTTCCCAAGTGTTCACAGAATAGATCATGGGTCCCTTAATTTTGAGGTGACCGTGGGGGGGGGAAGAAAATTATATTTTTCCACTGATTTAGCCATATGAAACTCATCACCTTTTCTGGGTTTTGAAATTGTTGTCCCTAAAAGTGCCATTTCATTGTGCTTTTTATTGGTACTGCAAAAATCTTCAATAGCTATGTAGAAAGCTTTTAAATTTTATATTGTTTTGAAATTTTGCTTCTTTGGGGTTGGAGTACCTGGACACCCCCATCTGGCTGTGACAGTTTTCTACAGTCTGGGCAGCCAGTGTGCTGATCTTTCAAAAATTTGTTTCCCCACCCAATCCCTCACTTTTAGGTGAGATTTCTGTGAAGTCTGTTGAGTGTGCATCCTGCAGGTTATTGGCTTAAAATGTACTCTCCTTTGTGTGATCTCTTTGGAGCCAGTTGAGAGAAAGAGAAACCAGTAGTGCAACTGTTTTGATGCTGAATGTTGACAAGTGTCTTTCTGAAATAAAGAACCAATCCCTCAAAAAAAAAAAAAAAAAAAGAATTACCTAAATATATTCTATGTTAAGTTAAGTGAGACTTTGGGGGGGAAAAACATTTAATTATGAGTGACTCCTGGTCATAGAATGAAGTAAAATTCTCTTTTTGTAACTAGTCACCGTGGCTGAAAGTATAATAGCAAAATTATTTTTTTGTTTTAACAGTTTTTCTTCTAGTTTATGGTAGTAGATGAATTTTTAGCAAGAATATCTTATAAGGAAAAGTAGAAATAGAAAGTTAACAGTATTATTTGTGTTTTTGTTGAAGCCAAAATTTGATCTCATTTTCCTATAATCATATTATTAGCTGGAGATAATTAATATTGTTTGCTAAAGAAAAATGCCAAGCTTCAACAGTTAAAATAATTTGTAAAAGCTTTTTTGAGAAAAAATTTTTACTTTGAAAGTATTATTGGGACTGGAGAGGTGGCTCAGCTATAGAGCACTTACCTGGCATGTGCAAGGACCTGGGTTCGAGCCCCAGCACAACATACACAACTAAGTGGAGGTAAAGCAAAAAGCACATGAAAAAATAAAATGAATTCTCCCTTTAAAAAAGAAAAAGTGAACTGTTCAGATGAGTAGAAATCAATAATTCCTGTATAAATACACTTCCAGTGTGCTGTTGTTTCTTATCATTTGTTTCCATAAATAGCTGTTGTAGTAGACATAGCCATTGACTTCTTGATCTCTTTTTGCAGCAGTATTTGAAGGTGACTAATTCCAATTAAGAACAAAAACAGTAAAAATAGTTTGTTTCAAAATGCCTTCTTGAATTCACTAATGTGAGAGGCCAGTTGTAGGTCTTGGTTTTTTTTGTTTTTTTGTTTTTTTTTAAACAAATAACGTTACCAGATGTGCATGCTTGTAATCCCAGCAACTCGGGAGACTGAGGCCCGAGGATTGCAAGTTCAGAACCAGCCATATCATCTTAGCAAGGTCCTGAGTGACTTAGCAAGACCCTGTCACAAAATTTAAAAAATAAAAAGGGCTGGAGATGTGGTGCAATGGTTAAGGGCCACTGAGTTCAAATCCCAGTACCAAAAAAAGAAAAGAAATAATGTTTAAATTTGGATGTACTGTAGTATTGATTTTTTTGTGCCTCTCATTAGGCTGATACTATTCTTTTTGATTATCATGATAATGACATTTTTACAGAAAATTTTTTTCTATGTATAAAAATCTGTAAGTTGACCAGACTTGTACTAAAAATTTAGGTACATTATTAAATGGGTTTGTATCACATAGCCTGATTGTTGCTTTGCTGCTTTTTTAATTGAAAAAAATTAAAAGTTTTGTTTATAAATTTTTTAATAGAAAATTATCAGACTTGCCCCATTCTCTTCATATTTGTGTGTATATATTTGCCTAGTTCTACTTAGGTAAAACTGCAGTATAAATGTTGCCCTGCAACTTTTTTCTCTGTAGTACATAGTCACTCCTGCTAAACTTGTTTGTGATTATAAATAAAATATATGCCATCCTTCTTAATAGCTACATAGTGTTCTATAATATAACCATTTATTTGATCAGTTACCTGCTTATAGTTTTTTAGGTTAGTATTAGTTTTAAAACTATAAATGATGCATATCATTTTTACTGGCTTCTCATGGTTTGTCACTTATAGTAACGTCGTTAATGTTCCAATTTAATCTGCCATTGCCAGTGTAACCAATAACAACCGCCCAGTGTCTCAACTGTGCTCTAGGAAGAATAGATCAAACCATTTAACCAATTTTTAACATTTGTTCTTAGGATGGTGTTTTTTTCTCATAATCATGTACCTTTTAAAAATGAATTTCCCAAAACTAAAAAATAAAAACAAAAAAAAAAAGAAAATAAAAAAAAATGAATTTCCCCCCTAAAGTAACAATTAATCTTAGGTTCATATTATTACCCTCAAAATATCATAAAGACCATTTAGTTTAGGTGTTTCTGTGTCATAAAACCCCAGGTTTCTTTGGAGGTATAACTTTATTTTTGTTCATTTTGGAATACAATTTGCAAAAATTATTTTTTATTCTTTAAAAAAAGCCAATCAGTTATGCTGTCTAGTTATCACATTCCCTATCCACTTCTACAGATGAGAAACATCACTCAACTTCATTTACCCCACCCCAAATTATTATATGATCTTTGTTTGAATTACATAGATGTTCCATTATTTGTAGATACCTTCTTATCTCTTGCCCTAAACTGTGAGAAATAACTGTTGTTGCTGGGTGAGGCCATCTCTCAAGATTAAAAATAAGAAGGGCCAGAAGTGTAGGTCAGTGGTAGAGTGCACCTGGGTTCAATCCCTAGTACTGGGCGGGGTGGAGAGGGGGAGAAGAAGAAATAACTATTGTCATAAAACTGTATATAGTACTTCCATCATTTATTTATAGTTTTGTTCTAAACAATAAATTATTTACTTTTGTATGTTTTTGAATTTTATATATAAAAATTCACCTGAATGTTTTACAAATTCAGCATGTTCCTGAGATTCATACATGATGTTGCATGTAGCCATAGTTGTTTTTAGCCCTCTGTAGCTTCATTGTTCATATCACAACTTATTTACCTGTTTTATAGTTGATAGACATTTAGATTATTTCCAGTGTTTCTGTAATGAGCTATGCTGCTTGAATACTCTCTCTTTTCTTCTTTTAAAAATTAAAATGTTTTTGGTATGAACATTCTTGAACATGTCTTTTAGCATATGTGCTAGAGTTTCTCCAGAGCAGAATTGGGAAGCTATTCCTTACAGGATACCTGTTTTGTAAGTGAAGTTTTAATGGAGCATAGCATATTCTTCTTTAACATACATATCTATAGCAGTTTTTGTGTAACAAAGGCAGATCTAAGTAGTTCCTACAAAGATTGTATGGACCTCAGAGCCAAACGTATTCACACGATCTCTCTATCTACAGAAAAAATCACCTGGCTCCTGCTGTAGGGTCAGGGTTTATACAAATCTGAGTATGGAATTGCTTGATCATAGGATGTTTGCATCTTTAATTTTACTAGATAATGCCAGGAATTTTTTTCTAAAGCCCTTGAAACAAGAGACCTCTTAGCAGTAATGTATGGGAGTTCATATTATTCCATATCTTTGAGATCACATTATATTGTCAAACTTAGAACTTTTTTCCTTTGCCAGTCTTCATATTCATAAAGAAGTGTTTTATATGGTTGTAATGTTCCTTTCTGAAATTGTTAATGAGTTGCTTGAGACTCATTTCATTTGGACCCTCTGCTGGAAAAGTAGAAATCACATCTCTAATAATGCCTCCTGCCCCCCTCCCCATACTAGGGATTAAACCCAGGGGCGCTTAATCACAGGGCTACATTCCCAGCCCTTTAAGACAAGGTTTCCCTAAGTTGCTTAGGGTCTTGCTAAATTGCTCAGGCTGGCCTTGAATTTAAGATGCTCCTGTCTCAGCCTCCTATGTTGCTGGGATTACAGATTGTGCCACTGCGCCCAGCAAATAATGTCTTTTTAATTGTATCCCCTAGTATTACAGATATAGGACAGTACTGTGTCAGAACTCTGTAAATGTAAAATCTCTTGTGCCTGCTGTATGATAATGTGGTGGTGACAGTGCTTTGCCAGAGCTGTTTTTAATGATACTACTCTAGAATGTTTTCTTTTCAGATTGAGAAGCGAATTTTAAACAATGGTGCCAGGTATCACAACAGTAACAACCTTGCAGTTGGGAGGGGCATGTTTTTATCTTTAAAAACATTTTTTTTTTTTTTTTTTTTTTGCCAAACATGGTGTTGACACACCTGTAATCCCAGCAGCTGGGGTGACTGAGGCAGGAGGATTGCAAGTTCAAAACCTGCCTCAGCAACTTATCGAGGCCCTGAGCAACTTAGTGAGACCCTGTCTCAAAATCAAATCTACAAAGGGCTGGAGAATGTTGTTCAGTGGTTAAGCATCCCTGGGTTCATTCCCCAGTTCCAAAAAAATTTATATATATATATCTCTGTGTGTGTGCTCTCAACTTTGGACTATGTTGGCACTATACAGAAATTAGTAGCCATATTGGTCTAGAAATACTAAATATTTTTTCCAGGGGTAATACTGTGTTAACTATGTAAGGTCTTACCTATATGTGTTTGATTACAGAAACTTTCTTTAAATTAAAAAAAATCCATTTCGACTTTTTTATATTTTCTGTTTCATTTATTTAAAGATTTTTTTCTTATTCCTTTGTGGAGCATAGTTATGGTAACTGCTTCAAAGTCTTTGATAATGCCAGTATCTGCCATTTTATGTTTGATAGCTATTGATTGTCTTTTCTTTGAGGGTTTCTTACCTCTTCCTGGTTCTTTGAGTGTCAGTTAATTTTGGATATTTTGAATATTATGAAACTTTGGGTTCTTTTAAAATCTTTTGAAGAATGTTAATGGTTTTGTTTCATCAGGCAGTCAACTTTGTTCAAACTATGACTCCTGATGTGTGTTCTGCCCTCAGTGGATCCAGTTTCAGTTTGTTTTAAAAACTTTTCCCTGACTGTTGTTGTTGGTTTTGCATGTACTCTGTGCATGGGCCAGGCTGGGACCTGGGCTCTGGTCTTCAGTTCACAAAGCCTTTACCATATTGATTGCAGTTGTTTCTGAGAATACACAACTTGGAGGATGAGCCTAGGACTCCCTTTCTCTAACTCCCTCTTTTCTGTAATCTCCCCTGTCCAGTCAGGCTCTCACGGACATTCTTTCCTCATGATCTTGATAGAATACTGGGGCTTTCCGTTCCTTGTGTAGCTGTCCACATCAAGGTGAAGTGGTGAGTGAGAAAGCACGCGTGGGAACCCCTCATGCTCCCACACCACTGCGGTCGTGTGTTGCAGCTTCACACCTGGGACTTGTGTGGTTGGGAGAATCAAATGGTCTTTATCCTGTAGCACCCTGCCCTTTCAGTCTTCTGGCCAGAAAGTTCTTTTGCTTTTGTTTTTGTTATTTTTAAAAAAAATACAATTCTAGAGTCTATAAGCTAGGATATGGAGGTAAGGGAACTCATTACCTCATGGGTCATTCTTCAAAGTTTAATTTCCCTTTTAATAGTTGTTTTATGCATTGTTTTAAAAAATATCTTGTTGGAATTAGGGGAAGGGGGGGTGCAGTATGTTCTTAATCTTAACCATAACCCGAAACCTTATCCTGTATATTTTAATGTCTCATTTATCTAAAGGAACTAGAACAGTGGTGTGTCAATCTGAAATCTATTTCTTGAGCCAATAAGTAAATGAGAAATTATTTTATCAGTAAAGGTGAAAAAGCCATACTTGGTCAGGAGACCAGAGTCCTGTTATTATACAATGGCAAAATGAGCCCCAAATTAGTTGAATGTCTTTGTATACTTAGAAGATGTAATATACAGTCTAACATGGAAAAGAGCTAAATTTTATATCTAACAAACTTGGAGTAGATCCCAGCTTTCCATCTTACTGGCTGTATAATATTAGACAGTTATTCCTCAAGGCTTCAGTAAACTTATTTAAGTAAGGGATATTACTATTTAATTTATAGGATCATTGATAGACTTAAATAAATTTACATAGTGTCTGTTACAGTGACTGGCATGGAGTGGGCACTAGTAAATGTTGATTTCTTCATTTTTTTGCTAGTTTTAAAATTGAGTATTGTATTACACAATTCATTTATATACATGTATGTGTGCTCATATATCATGAATATATGCATATACAATTTTTAGATAGAAAAGGTCCTCATTTCAGAGACTATTTTTCTCTTCATTTAAACAATTTAAAAAGGTTAGTTACCTAATGCCCCATAAAGTAGGAAATTAAATTGGAAGGGAACATTGTTATACACAGGCAAGTTAATCTTGACTGCAGAGAGTTAAGGAGAAAGGTATAAAGAAAGACTAGAAACTATTCAGTTATTTAATTTGAAATGTAATACCCTCTAGGTCATTATTTTATGGCAGTGCTTACAGCACTGTCTAGTCTAAATGGAGACTGAATTATCAATAAATGGTAATAATTTTGTCTCTTCATTAGGAAAACAACAAAGTAAGCACAGCATTCCATTTTAGAGTTACATAAAACCTTAAAATTCAAAACGTATTGGAATGTGTAGGGATATCTCATTCGGGTATAGTATTGGATTCCAACTTCTAGATGCTTGGAATAGGATACAGTATATTTCTATAAAGGTAACACATTTCTTGACAGTTCAGAGAACTAGTTAACTGTGATTCAGTGTAATAAAAGCATAATGAATGGCTGTCGTTGTATTTTAAAAACTGTAATATTGGATATTGAAGTTTACAAGTTACATATAAATTTGCTTATGCTTCTAATATAAGAAATTTAATTAGGCCAGTAAATAGACTGATAGATAAGAGATTCTTGGATTTCCTTTTCTTCCTCATTTCTTATTTAAGAACTCTTGAGAATTTGTTTATAGTTCTTATATTAACCCTCAGGCTAGAAACTGAGAAGGAGCAAAACAAAACAAGGGACTATGATGATATAAGGAAAAGGAATGAATATACTTGAATTTAAAAAGGACAGTATAAGTCAGGCACAGTGGTGCACGCCTGTAATCCCAGCAGTTTGGGAGGTTGAGGCAGGAGGATTGCAAACTTGAGACCAGCTTCAGCAATTCAGTGAGGCCTTAGGCCTTAGGTCCTTAGTGGACCCTGTCTCAAATTAAAAAATAAAAAGGCCTGGGGCTATAACTCACTAGTAAAGAGCTTCTAGGTTCAATCCCCCATACCAAACCAAAAAACGAAAATAGGAGTATAGAAATGCCCCAAGATGTATTCTATTTACTGTACAGATGTGTGCCTAAAAAGCTTATTGTGAAGGGCAGTGGTGATTAGGATTAGAAGAGGAGCTTTCATAATGGAAATAGAATAATGGAACAGTTATCAGAGGAAGAAGTTCTAACTTCAGTTTGCTGTATGACCATGGTTAACTCACCTAATTTCTCAAGAGTCTTAGTTTACTTACTTATATAAAATGGTGAGGATGGTTGTTGGACTTCAAGATAGTCTTTCTTCTAGCTTTGGTAATCTCTGAATGCAAGTTTAAGTTAACTGCATTTTATTAGAGTATATTCTTATATATGAATGTAACGGTGCCTCCTGGAAAGTTGTCGTAAGAACTCAAGCTTCAGGGGCTGGAGAAGTGGCTTGGTGGTTATGGCGCTTGCCCGGCATGCAGGAGTACACGGGTTCAAACCCCAGCACCACGTACACAACCAAGTGTTGGAGGAACAAAGTCATGTGAAAACTAAATAAAAGTTGCTTCTCTTTCTCTCTCTGTGTCCCTCTTTCTTAAAAAAAAAAAAAAAACCAAAAACTCAAGCTTCAGAGGCAATATTTTTTAATTTAAATGAAGTGCATAATTACTACAGGATACATTTTTATTGTGGAATTCAAACAGTACAGAAATACTTAAAGTGAAAGGCAAAATTTTCATTTTATTCCCACTTACCCTTCTAATCTCATCTTCCAAATCAAAGGTTACCCAGTTACCAGTCTGAAGTATGTGCTTCTAGTCTTTTTTTCTGTGTATGTTATATACATATATAAATATGAAGGTTTTTGTTTTCTTTTTATTGATGGTATTTGGTTTATTTTTTTATTTTGTGGTACTGGGGATTGAATCCAGGGATACCCTACCACTGAATTACATCTCCAGCCCTTTGAATTTTTGGGACAGGGTCTCACTAAGTTGCCCAGACTGGATTGGAACTTGTCCTGTTCAGCCTATCAGGTAGTTGGGCTGACAGGCATGTCTGCTTTTTTTTTTTTTTTAAGAGGTGTATTTTCAGTGTGTGTGTGTGTGTGTGTGTGTTTTTATCATTCAGTATATATAGTTTTGCAGTTTTGCTTATTTCATTTAAGTTGTCCTGCAGATCTTTCAAATTTTTAGCTTATATACCTGCTTTATTATTATTATTATTTTTTAGATTGTTGCATAGTATTCTATGGACTTTAGGGCATTTCTGATTTTGTGGCAATAATCAACAGGACAGTGAGAACATGACTATGGAATAGTAACTTAATTGAACCCTACCTATATGTGACAGTACTGTGAGTTATTTCATCTAATCATCTGAGTCTAAGGTAAGGTACTAATTAGCATGAGGAGATTATATATGAGTAAACCAGTCACAGAGCTGGCAAAAAGCAAGCAGATTTACTTAGTGAACCACCAAAGTTCATGAACTATTCTATCAGAGCTCTTACTGGATTCTCAAAGAGATTGCTGCCCCTCAGAATGTTAAGAATTGAGATTTAGACAGGAAGGGATTATAGAATTTTTAGAGCAGTCAGGAATCGTGGAGACCTACTTCTGTATTCCTTTTCACTTCCATTGCTCTTGCCTTAATGAGAGTAACCCTTTAATTGACAATCCAAACTAGGGAACTTGTGAGTGAAGAAGGGAGTATTATAATACTTGCACTGAGATAGTAGACCTGTCTGTCCAGGACAGACAGACACACAGATACATTCATTCTAAGGTAGGCCACCATCACTTTTCATCTGGATTATCGCAGTATCCTCCTGTCTGGTCTCCTTGCTTTTTTACTCTTAATCTGTCCCAGTCTATTCTCACACACTAGCCAAATGATTTTTTTTAAGAGAAAGAATAAATTTTATTTTGTTTTTTCATCTTGCCTTTGCTTCACTGATACTTAGCTATGTATATGGTTCTGGGATTTGGAACCCAGTGCTTGCCCATGCCTGGCAAGTACCATTGAGCTGCCATTCCAAGTCCCCCAAATGATCTTTTCTTTTTTCTTTTTCTTTTTTTCTTTTTTTTTTTTAAGAGAGAGAGGGGGAGAGAGAGAGAGAGAGTGAGAGTGAGTGTTAAAGAGAGAACCAATTGTATTTAGTTTTTCATGTGGTTTTTGTTGCTCAAACACTTCGTTGTGTACATGGTGCTGGGGTTCAAACCCGCATCCTCGCACATGCCATTCAAACCCGCATCCTCACACATGCCAGGCAAGTGCTGTAACTACTGAGCCACTGCTCCAGCCCCCCAAATGATCTTTTTAAAGTAGAAGTCTGTTTATTTCATTCAGTAGTGTAAACCCCTTCAGTGACTTTCTTAAACGATTTGTTTACTTAGTCTTGTGGTTATTATTAGAACATAGTGTGAAATAAAGGGCATTAAAATTGGGGCTCAAGAGGCTTGTGTTTGAGTCTCTTAGTTAAGACTGGTTTGGTGACCTTGCGCAAGTTTCTTAATTTCTTGAACTGTTTCCTCAAATATAACATATAGATTGTGTAGGAAGGGGATGAGGTAATATGAAAGATATGATGCAAATACAAGAAATGGTTAATAGCTAACTTTGTACTGTACTGTAGTCTTTGATATTTTTTCCTTGTGTCCTGCCACAGTATCTATCAGATTGTGGTAGGATTTTTACAAGTAAAATCACCTTTCATACTTCACAAAATAAAAACCTTAGCCATTGAAAAAAAATCAGAGCCCATAAAACTTAAGTGCCTTGCCAAAGGTAAACATTAAATTGGTACTAAAACCTAGAATTAGAATCTTAACATTATAGTCTGGTAATCTCAACACTAGGCTCTGCTGCCTTCCCAAAAGATTTTGGGGATGGGTACTGAGGATTGAACCCAGGAGTGCTCTAGATCCTTAACCCTTTTTATTTTTTATTTTGAGGCAGGGTCTTGCTGATGTACACAGGCTGAATTCAAACTTTGAATTCTCCTGTCTCAGCCTCTGAGTTGCTGGAACTATAGGCATGTGCCACCAGGTCTTGCTTTCCAAAAGAATTAAGCAGCTTATGTGTTTATAAAGATATAGCTCATCTTTCATAAATGAATAACAGCCAGGCATGGTGGTGCATGCCTGTAATTGCAGTATCTCAGGAAGCTAAGGCAGGAGGATTGCAAGTTAAAGGCCAGCCTCAGCAACTTATTGAGGCCCTAAGCAACTTAAGGTGACCCTATCTCAAAAAAACAACAACAAAAAAAGTTTTTAAAGGGAGAGGGTCTCAGGATGTAGCTCAGTGGTAAAAGCTCCCCTGGATTCAGTCCTTTGTACAAAGAAGAAAAAAAAAAGAATGCTTATGATAAATGAAGAAAAATTTAGGCATATTCACATACTTTCCTGACTTTTATTATTTTAAATTAGTTAAAATAACTATGAAAGTATTTATAAAAGATAATCAGGACTTTTGGCTTACAAGAATGATAGCTTGTAAAGAGTGAATTTATTAGGTCACATAATTAGCTGGGAAGAATACCAGACTGATTCTCAGAATTGAAGGTTCAAGGGCTGAAGTGGTAGCTGAGGTTATGGTGCTTGCCTGGCATGTATGAGGACGCAGGTTTGTACCCCAGTTCCATGTACACAAGGAAGTGTTGGAACAACATGAAAGCCACATGAAAAACTAAATGCAATTGATTCTATCTTTCTATCTCACTGTCCCTCTCTCTCTTAAAAAAGAAAAAATGAAGATTCAAGGTATCAGACTAGAATTGGAACTCAGGGTGTAGTCAGTGGTCTCTTTACTATTGACAGAACTAGGACTACATCCTTATAGTGAACCACGAAGGAAAAATGTGCTACACCTCTATCTCTGGGAAATTTGGAAGGTCTCCTTTTGGCTTGGTATTTCATAACCACTCTAGAGGAACCATTTGAAATTGATAATAGTCTTATTTATACTAACTTAAAATGGCCATCTCATATGATTCAACCTAATAGTATGGGGTGGTAAAAGGGAGCATTGAGGCATCATAAATCGACAGCCCAAAGAAGATCTTAAAAAATGTTGCTCCATAAAAGAGAAGACTATTGTTCTTCCTATTAGAAGGAGAATTAAAAAAAAAAAATTCTGGGCAGAAATAATAGTGACTATAGTCTAACAGTGTGAATCAGCTAGAATTGAGTTTTACCATGGAAATGAAAAAGATATCAAGTATAAAAATTGTAAGGTGAGAGACTGAATTGTTCTTACCTGTTCTTTTTGCAAATATCTGAGTTTGTCTCCCTTCATGTAACAAATGTTTCCAAAGCTCTCAAATTACAGCTTTTATACTTTGTATGTCTTCCTCATAGCAATCCTATTTAAAGATGAGCCAAAATAATTTTTAAGATTGTAACTAACGTAGAATCAATATTTGACTTAAGATTAAAAGCCATCTTTCCCTTCAATACCAGTAATTCTCAAAGACTCATTAAAATACTACTAAAGGCAGAACTTACATATGCCTGGAAAGTCTCTTGGTATATGATTTTCATTATGAATATTGTTCACTGCTTCATGATGATGATAGAATTGGGTTTTAAATGCTAAGGTTGTTGTGGATTTTTTTTCATAAATTCATAAATATATATCAAATTTTGATATATTTAGGATTTTTTTTTTTTTAAGAGAGGAGGACAGTGAGAGAGACAGAATCAATTTTTTATTGAGTTTTTCACAAGGCTTTCGTTGCTCCAACACTTACTTGTGTACGTGAGTTGCTGGGGTTTGAACCCGTGTACTTGCGCATGCCGGGCAAACACTGTAACCACCGAGCCACTGCCCCAGCCCCTATTTAGGGAACATTTTGATGAGAAAATCAACTAAGGTGATGGGATAAAAATAGGGGGAAATTGGGGTTGTGGAACTAGCTCAGTGGTAGAGTACCTGCCTTGTATGCATGAGGCCCTGGCTTTGATCCCCAGTACCACACAAAAAAGTGGGTAGGATTGACCACAAGAAGGATTTTCATCATTTTAATTATTTGGTAAATTTTAAACTTTTGTTATTTTAAATTAGTTCAAATAACTACGAAAATTAATCCGTGTAAATATGATAAAGTTGTTGTTTTAATTTTCAGTGTTTTTTAAGACAGACTTAACCTTGGACTGGGCACAGTGGCACGTATCGGTGATTCCAGCAACTCGGGAAGCTGGAGATTACAAGTTCAATGCCAGTCCTCGCAAGTTAGTGAAACTCTGATGACTTGGGGAGACCTTGTCTCAAAATAAAAGGGACTGGGGATGTAGCTCTTTTTGTTCAACTTGCAGTACAAAAAAATTTAACAATAACCTTGTTATTGTCTTTCTTACAGAGATTCTTTCTCAAGCAGAATACTTTTTAAATGGTCAATATTTTATTTTTTTAGATGATAGCATTTCTGCTGCAAGTACTTCTGATGTTCAAGATCGCCTCTCAGCTCTTGAATTACGAGTTCAACAACAAGAAGATGAAATTACTGTGCTAAAGGCAGCATTGGCTGATGTTTTGAGGCGTCTTGCAATCTCTGAAGATCATGTGGCTTCAGTGAAAAAATCAGTCCCAAGTAAAGGTAAGTAAATGGGTTATAAAGTAATAAGAGTCTTGCTTTATGAAACGTTTTCTTTGAAAATTAGAATTGGGAATATAAAACCATTTTCTCTTTTGCATTACCTGTGATTATAGTTTGTTTCTTTATTATTATATTCAAGTTTTGTCTTTATTATTTTAAATTGAGAATTTTGTGTAATATCACTGATTGCACTTATAGGCTCTTAATGGCATACACTTTCTATAGTAGATAATTTCCTGGGAACAAGAATTGATCTTTTTGTGTCTCTCGTTTAATCTTTGTTTGTTTATTCATACATACCAGGGATTGAACCCAGGAATGCTTAGTCACTGAGCCACATCCCCAGTCCTTTTCATTTTTTATTTTGAGACAGGGTCTCACTAAGTTGTTGAGACTTACTTCAAACTTGTGATCCTCCTGCCTCAGCCTCTCAAGCCTCTGAGATTACAGGCATGTGCCACTCTGCCCTGCTTCCTGTTCTGTCTTAAACATAACAAGTTGATGTTCATATATTTGTATGAATCATCCTGTTATCATTGCAGAAACATGATTTAAAATGATGAAAAGTTTAAATAGCTTTATTCTAAGCCCTCTGTGGTCATTTGTCCAATAATCAATAATAATAATAATAATAATAATTAATAATTCTGAAGAAATTAAATTTAAGCTGTAATACTTATTACCAACCCTGATACAATGGGATTTTAACTTTGAAACATTTAGTTCTCAAGGTTTAAGGAAACAGTCCTTAGGATCCTGTTACTCTGAGTTTAGACCAGTGTAACTTTTTCTTCTTCAAGCACCAAGAAAGGATTTTACATTCTTTCCGATTAATCAAGCATTTAAACATATTTTACATTTCTTGCTGATTTCTTGGTAGAATATATGGGGAGTGGCATGATTACCCTCGTTTCAGCGATGGGAAAATGAGGATTTGAATTGACTTACCTCCTGCAATAAGTCAATATAAATTATTAACCTAGGGAGGAGTCTCATATAACTCCCAAATTCTGGCTAGATAAAAGACAGTACAGTTTACCAGATATGGAAAACAGATTTGGAAGAAAGATTATGAATTCAGTTTTCAAATGTTGAGTTTGAGGTATATTTGTTGTATGAATATGTGCATAGAGAAAACTAAGTTACAGATCTAGTGCTTATGTTAGTTTTGGCTAGCGAAAAAAATTTGAGACTGTTCAGCTTATAGATGAGAACTGAAGCAATAGGAAAAGGATGTAAAGTGAGAAGAAAGGCCAGTGAAGTTCCATTGGGGAATTTCAACATTTCCCACAACAAAGAGTTTTTCATGTTGTCACTGCTACAGAGAGGTCAAATAAAAGACTGGGAAGTAACCATTTGATTTGGCATTTATAGTAAGAGTATTAGAAACATCTTCAAGAACAATTTTAGTGGAGTAATAGGATTGAAAATAAAATTCTAGATAATTGTGTAACTGAGAGCATAATATAGCCACTCTTAAGAAATTTACCTAACGATAGAAACTAAAATAGAATTGTTAAATTGGAGGCCAGTTTAATTTGTGAGTCTAGTAGTTATTTTGAAACATTCACTTAATTGTTGTTCACCATAGTTATCCTTGTGCACTAAAACATTCCTCCAACAAGATGTACCCCTGTACCTATTAACTTTCCTTCCACTATCCCTCCCTGCCCCATGCCCTTCCCAGTTCTGGAGCCACTCTTCTGTACTTCCTTGAGATCAACTTTTTAGCTTCCACATATATTTGAGAATATCTTTCTATGCTTGCCTTCTTTCTTTTTTTTTTTTTTTTGGCCTGGCTTATTTCACTTTAAAATAATATTCTCCTGTTCCATCCATGTGGCTGGACAGGAAAGAAGTTTGTTTGCTTTATGACTGAATAATGTTCCCGTGTACACATATATATGAATATGTGTGCATATTCATATAAACATACACACACACTGCATTTTCTTTATCTGTTCATCCATTAGTGTTCCCCTAGGTTTATTCTGTGTCTTGGCTATTGTGAATAGCACTGCAGTAAACATGTGAGTGCAGATGGTTTTTCAACCTACTGATTTCATTTCCTTTGGACATATACTATTCCTAAGTGGAATTGCTGGATTATACGGCAGGTTTGTGGAGATCCACCATTCTATTTTCCGTAATGTCAGTACTAATTTGCATTTCCATCTGTAGTGTTTGAGAATTTCCCTTTCTGTGCATCCTTGACAGCATTTGTTGTTTTTTGTCTTTTTTTGATGATAGCCATACTAACTGGATGAGATGTTACCTTATTGTCATTTTGATTTGCATTTCCCTAATAATTCATGATGTTGATCATTTTGGTTCAACTTTTTTTTTTAAAGTGTTTAAAAATAGCTTTGTTAGTCTTTAAAAACATTTAATTTTTTTGGTTATGATGAAATAACATTGTAATCATGTTAATTGAGAAAAAATTAAAGAATTTTTAATAATTTTTCATTTACTAAGGTATTTCAATAGAGAAAAGTCTGAAAAATTTAAGTGAAATTTAAAGACTCCTTTTAAAAATTCAACAGACATACAGCATTTTGTATAATACCTCAGTTACTTAGCACCTGCCTCTGTCATAAAATATGACTGCACTTAAATAGATTATAGTTCCTATTCCCCAAGAACTTTTCGCAAGTTGCTATTTCTGGTCCTTTTCTAGTTATTCTTATTCATAATTTCTTTGTAAAGTGAGCTAAGATTTGTTTTCAGTAACTCTTTAGTAGAGAATTATCCATTTCTGGAGCCACAGAGCCACCTGTAGCTGTAACATTGGAATTTAAATTTCATATAACACCAACCTAATTCTTATTAGAGATATATTAAATTTCTTTTCTTTGATTTTAAAATTCTATGTCATATGTTTACTTTGACTACTGTTATAAAATGCTAATGTGATTATATTCTGAAGTGGGGTCCACTAGTGTTATTCTCTTTAGTGGAAAATTTGTTTTCCAATATTGATATTAAAACATTGAGAGAAATACTTATTTAAAATTTCATAATTTTATTATTGGCAACCCTAACTTTGTCTTGGAGTTTGTGTGTAGTATATTATAAAAGGTGCTTGGAAAAACATTACTCTTTCCTGTTGCCATTTGTGTATGAATTAAAAATAGATCAACTGTCAGTTTTGACATTGAACAGGATTGTTAATTGTGAAAAACCTTTCAAGCAAAGACTTTTCAAATAAATTAATTTTTTTCATGAAACTTATTTTAAATGCAGTTATATTGTAAATATTTATATTTTTCCCCTTCAATTAAAAAATAAAATTACTTCTTATACCATGGACAGTTTTATCTCATGTGATTTTTTAAAAATACCCTGTGATATTAGAATTTTAAGTATAATTGGTCTTCCATATCTGTGGATTCCACATCTATGGATTCAGTTAAGCGTTTATCAAAATTTTTTCAGAGGCAAACAAAACCATGCTTTTGTTGAAAATGTACAGACTTTTTTCTTGTCATTATTCCATAAACAACACAGTGTAGCACCTATTTATTATTTTAAGTAATGTAAAGATTATCTAAAGTGTATGGAAGGATGTGCGTAGATTATATGCAAATATCACAGCATTTTATTTAAAAGACTTGAGCATTTACAGATTTGGGGATGGGCAGGAGTGCTCCTAGAACCATTTTCCCATAGTTATGGAGGGCTGACTGTATCTGCTTCTTTCTTTTTTGGGAGAGTGGGGTTGGGTGGTACTGGGGTTGAACCCAGGGTGC
Organism: Aplodontia rufa; assembly: GCA_004027875.1. Taxonomy (NCBI): domain Eukaryota; kingdom Metazoa; phylum Chordata; class Mammalia; order Rodentia; family Aplodontiidae; genus Aplodontia; species Aplodontia rufa. The sequence continues at coordinate 102,150 of PVKS010001832.1, forward strand.
TTTACCACCAAGATGCATCCCAGTCCTTTTTTAGTTTTGATTTTTGAGACAGGGTTTCGCTAAATTGCTGAGGCTAGCCTCAAACTTGTAATCCTCCTGCCTCAGCCTCTTGTGTCAAATGTGCACCACTGTGCCCAGCTCACTATATTCATTTTTGCATTAGTTATTGATAGGGCAGTGATCACCATCATAGTCTTAGAACATTTACATTTTATAGATCATTTTTTTGGCAATCAGGCTAAATAAAACCCAATAGATAGATAGGGTGGAACTCTTTAATTAAGCTGTGGTTAGAAAGATAGATCAACTTCCTTGCTGAAGGCAGCTGTTAAATAGTTATACTAGATGAAGATAGATGAAGATGGTGGTAATATGGGAAATAAAAATTGGCTTCTGGTATGAATCAAACTAAATGTTAATGATGTGCATGTTTTAATGGCTTCATGAAATTCTTTTACTTCATAGTAGTATTGCTATTTAGTAAATTTCTAAATCAGAAACACATCTAACTAGTCACTTCAGTATATTTAGTTTTCTTCTTTTAGTTTATCTTTTTCCATATGCCAGCAGTATTAAAAGCTAAGCCTCAATATTTTTCTTAAGTATGTTATCCCTGGCACTTATCTGAGGTAGAAAGTCTTCCCAGTAGCTTTTAAGGTAGCTAGTCATTTAAATTTCTCATATACCTTCTCTGTCAGAGAATTCTTTCCTTTTGACAGCATGTGTTCATAATATGTGCACCAGTTGCAACTGAATCTTTGCCAAAAGCAAAAAAAAAAAAAAAAAAAAAAAAAAAAAAAAAAGGAAGGCCCAGAAAACATTTTGGCAGTTTTAACTGCGAGGAAGACAAATTATACCACAGCTGGTGCCTGGAAAACCCATTAAGACCTCTTGGGATTGAACAAATGAATGTCATTTGAGAATACAACCTAATGGCATCATGTGAAGATAAGCTATTAGTATACAATGCTATTGAAGTAAAAGAGTCATATTTATCTGAAGGTAGTAATCAGTAATTTAAACCAGGAAATTGTTGGCCAGCCAAAGATATGAAGCACAGTACTAGCCACTGGAGAAATGAAAGAACTCAATTTCAAAACTGAAATATAGGAGTTAATTCTCCAAAAGCAACATTCCCAGTTATGTAGAATCTGGGATAATATACAGATCTGTATCATTTAGCTCCTATCCCAAGTAACATTTGGGAGAAGGTGGGGATTTTTATGGGTTTGCCATGAAGTGTGTTAATAAGTAAATTTATCAGATTAGGGATGTATGAATCAGATGCCACCTTTGCTGTTTTCTCTCAAAATATACTTTTAAAAAATTAGTGGCCAGGAGTTGAAGGGTCTAACATCTTCATGTAAGACAAGAGGAAATGAGAAATGTACAGAGATTCTTCCAAATGGAGAAGATAAAACTTGAAGTACATATTAGTCCTCAGTCTTCTCAAAGAATGAAGTAAGATTAAGAAAGGCAGCAAGGAGCTTGAAACCAAAGTGTGTGAGAGAGAGGAAGGAGGATACAGTTGGAGCGCTTGAGCATGTGATAAGGAATCTGAGACAAATAGAAGATTTTAGCATCAGAATTCTTCCTCAGTGGATCATCTTTATCCTTTTCTTGATCAAAATTTCATTTATCCTTCAAGACCTCAGAAATTATTCCCTGTAAATGATCCTTTTTTTTTTGTCTTTCCTTGGAATTGTTTTAAAATATTATTTATATATCTCTTTTGGCATTTATATTTGTTGCTTTTGCTAGATTATAAATTATCTGAAGACAAGAACAGTTTCTTACTACTAAAGCCAGCCTTAGAATGACTTCAATAAATGGCTCATTAAATGCAGGAAGAAGAAAGTTACAGAAAGAGTAAGTTGTGTTAAAAGAAAATTAACTGCTTTAGAGGAAGAGATTGTAAAATGTTCAAGAATAAAGATATTATGTGTGCAGATAGCAAGAGGGATTTTAGATTTTGAGCTTTATAATATGCAAATCTTTACTTTGCAAGTCTATAGTACTATGGAATTCATTAGTTAATATTTAGGAGCTGTCAGGCTAATGTGTCAGAAAGTCCATTTGCTTGGTCTGTCATCAAGGAATATAAACCATAATGATTAGTATTCTTATGTCATAATAAAGTTTAAATGTTTTCATTGGCCTTCATCCATGGCATGGCATTATGATAGTTCCCACTGTGGTTAAAACTAAATTAGGGGGGCTGGAGTGGTGACTCAGCGGTTATGGTGCTTGCCAGGCATGCACAAGTACATGGGTTCAAACCTCAGCACCCATGTATACAACCAAGTGTCAGAGCAGTGGAAGCCATGTGAAAACTCAATAAAAATTGATTCTCTCTCTCTCTCTCTCTCTCTCTCTGACCTTCTCTTTAAAAAAAAAAAAACTAAATTAGTATTAGTATTTTTGTAGCTTACAGACTTTTAACTTAAATTTCTCTTACTTCAGCCTGGTTGCTACTCAGATATATAGAACTATTTTTGTACCTTTGGTCCCTATAGGTCCCTGTTGTTTCCCAGTCTTATAGGCTACTGTTTGAGACATTTATATGGTTCAGTCTTTATAATGCCCGGGCTCTGGGGAAGTGGGAATGGGAAAGGGAAGATGTACATATATAGGGCCTCACACACAGCTAATGATACATTACAGCTATAAACTTACAGTTTTCAAAAGATGTACTTTAAACTTCTCAACTGCAAAATAAACCTTCGTTCACAGTTCTTTTTAATTTTCTGCCTTTGCTTGCTTAATTTTTTTTCCTCTACCCTGGAAGATCATTGACACTTTTATTCAAATGCCAAAGATTCTTAGTACTAAAAGTTAGCTCAAATTTAACTATAGGATTGAAAGTGACCATGAAAATCCTCTTTTGGTCTTATCTTGCTATTTACATAAGGTATCTAGAGTCTGGGGACCTTGATGATTTAGTGCTATTCTCTGCTTAAAATTTCCTTTCTCCTCCCCCAGGTAATGAATTCTGTGTGTGTTAGCTCTCTGTCACTGTGACAAAATACCTGATATAAACAGCTTAAAAGAGGACAGGTTTATTTTGGCTTACAATTTCAAAGGTTTCAGTCCATGGTCACTTGGCTCCATTGTTTCTGGGCCTGTGGAAAGGCAGAACATTATGGCAGGGAGTGTGTGGTAGAGCAAAGCTGCTCACCTCATGGTGGCCAGGAAGTACAAATTGAGAGAGAGGGAGAAGGTTTAGGGCCCAGAAACAAGATATAGCCTTCAAGGGCACACCCCAAGGGACCTCCTTCCTCCAAGGAGGCCTTCTTCTAGGTTTCTGCCACCTCTTAGTAGTCCATTAAATTATAAATCCATCAGTGACTTCATCCATTGATGAGATTACACCCTTCATGAGCCAAGCATCTTCCAAAGACTCCACCTGTAAGCACTGCAGGGGACCAAGCCTTTAACTCATGAGATTTGGGGGATATTTTAGACCCAAATCAGAGCAAATTCCTATTTGTTCTCTTAACACAACTCAGATGGCTGAATTATTCCTTCTCTCTTCTTACCAGTTGATGTACCTAGACTTAAATCTTCATTTCATTGCCTACTACAATATAACCTTGAGCATGTCAATCTCTCTGAGTTTCAGTTTCTTCATCAGTAAAACTGATGATAGTAGCAAATCCCTTTCAGGCTTATGATAAAGAATAAAGGCAATAAAAATTATAAAATACTTAGGATAATTCTTAACACATAGTAAGTGTTTGGTAATTAATACTACTCTTTGCCACTTATTGATGGAAAGTTGTATCTTTCCTTCATCTTTGCAAAATACTAGTCACTCACTCATATAGGTAAAGGAGATGAAAAAAAATAAGCCTTTTATCTACCCCAAAGAAGCTCAGTTAAAGTAAGACATGTCAATAATTATAAAACTGTATCATTAGTATTAATAAAGTTAAATTTAGGGTACTACAGGAGCACCTAGATAAATGCTTAACCCAAGGTGGTATTGAAGGATTTTTGCTGGAGGTGACATCAGCATCATTTACCTTTGTGTTTATAACAGCTATTTCCTGATACCATTTAACAGATACCTGTAATCTAGACATATTTACTTTAGAATTATCTGTTTACTAGATTGATCCACTTGTGTCCTTTAAAATTCCTAATTAAGAGCATCTTCAAAAACTGAACTCATCATCATTTAAGTCCTACATATTTCTTAAGACTATTTCTTCCTTTCCATTCATGCTAGTCAGCTCTTGTGTCAGGTCTTTACCACCTACCTCATTCTTGAACCACTGCCTTGAAATCTGTTTACATAGCCACTAGAATACAAATTGAACTAAGCCTTTTTTCAGCTTAAAACCCTTTAATGGATCTTTACAAAGTCTGTATGATCTAAAACTACTTGCCTTCCCTATCTCTTGTTCTATGTTCTGGCCACATCAAGAGGCTCCTTTTTTTTTTCCTTCCACCCACCCCTGTCCACCCAGTGCCACGCATTCACACACACACACACACACACACACACACACACACACACCCCTACACCTCTTTATCTTCCTTTACACATACTAGACTAGAACCCTGGTATCTTATCAGCAAAACTGGCCATTTCTTACTTATCCTTTAAGATTTCATTCTATATTTCTTTAGGAGTCCTTCCTTGAGCTCTGTGTTCCTAATCATCCTTACAGAATTATATGTCTTTACACTTCCATGATATCCCATTGATACATCACTCTGTTACTGTACTTGCCACATTTTCATTGCCAGTGTGCTTCTCTTGCAAGATTTTAAACTGTGTGATATCAGTGACTACCTTGTATAGACACTTTTGTAAATGCAAGGCTAAGATCACAATAAGTCCAATTCCGTGGATGGGTGGATAATGAATATGTTAGTTTAGGCAGGCAGGGGTGACTAGTATGTGCTAGAGAGAAGGACCATCTAAGTGTAAAAGTACAGAAGAGTAAAAGTAATTCATGTAGAGCTTACAATAAAAAGGCACAGAGTATTAGGTTGGGAGTACTAAGAAATGAGCCTAGACTGGTAGGTAAGGCTCACAGCGAAAATTTCCTATGCCTTCTAAGAATTTTCTTTTTCCTTTTTTTTTTTTTTTTTTAAGAGAGAAGGACAGTGAGAGACAGAATCAATCTTTATTTAGTTTTTCATATGGCTTTCATTGCTCCGACACTTAGTTATGTACGTGCGTGTTGGGGTTTGAACCCGTGTACTCGCGCATGCCAGGCAAGCGCCGTAACTGCCAAGCCACCACTCCAGCCCGTTTCCTTTTCGTTGATTGTTTATTTATTTATTTTTTGTACTGGGAATTGAGTTCAGAGGCTTACTTTACAACTGAACTACATCCTTTTTTATTTTTTACTTTGAAACAGGATTTTGCTAAGTTGTAGAGGGTCTTGCTAAGTTGCTGAGGCAATATTTAAGCTTCCCATCCACTTGCCTCTAACTCTTGAGTTACTGAAACTACAAGCATGCACCACCATGCCTGGCACAGTTTTATGGTTAAATAATATTGTGTTGCTAAGTACATACCACATTTGGTTATACATTCATCTGTCATCAGACATTTGTACCTTTTAATCATTGTGAATAATGCTGTTATGAGCACTGCTGTACAGATCTACTTGAGTCCTTATTTTCAAATCTTTTAGATACATACCAGAAGTGGAATTGCTGGACCATATGGTAGTTTTATATTTGATTGCTTGAGAAGCCACCATAGTGTTATTCAAGGTGACTGTACCATTTTACATTCTTACTAGTAGTACATAGGGTTCCAGCTTTTCCACATCCTTGCCAATACTTGTTTTTTTGTTTTAATTGTTTTGTTTTAACAGCTATCCTAATAGATGGAATGGTTCTCTTTTGAGATGAGGTTTGAGGCATCAGAAGAGAATGGGAAATGAATTAGAAGCTAAATGCATGTCTGCAAGCTTTTGTAGATATATATATCTACATATTATATATACACATGTATATTTACATTTCTATAATGGCTACTGGGTTTGTGTCATAAAAAGAAAAAAAATCATATTTAAAAAACTGTTGACATAGCCACAGTACTGCTAGGAGGAAAATTTATCACAGTAAATGTCTACATAAAAAAGAAAGGCTGTGAGTATAGCTTAGTGGGTACAAGGCCCTGGATTCAATCCCTAGCATAAAAAAAAAAAAAAAGAAGAAGAAGAAGAAGAAGGAAAAGAAGAAATCTCAAATCCATAAGTCAACTTTAAAAATCTTAAGGAACTAAAAAAAGAAGAAAAAAATAACCCCCAAAGTCAGAGGGGTGGAAAGAATAAAATTATAGCAAAAATAAATGAAGTAGAACATAGACAAACAATAGAATTCATAAAGCCGAAAGTTATGAGGTAGCTATTGATACTCCCTGAAGTGGCTATAATTTAAAAAAATTCTTTTGAAAACACTAAATATCAGCAGGTCTTGGTGAAATTGGAACATGCTCTACATTGCTGGTGGTATTGTATAATGATGCAGCCATTGTACTTGGCAGTTCCTCAATAAATTACCTATAAAATAACTTGCTGATTGCAGTGGTGCATACCTGTAATCTCAGTGACTTGAGAGACTGAGGCAGAAGGATCACAAGTTTGAGGTCAGCCTTAGCAACTTAGCGAAATACTGTCTCAAAATAAAAAATAAAAAGGACTGGGGATGCAGCTCCATGGTAAACATTCCTGGATTTAATCTCCAATACCAAAAATAAAATAAATGAAGAGCAGTCATATAACACAATAATTCCATTCCTAGGCATATATTCAAAAGAATAGAAAAAAATGTTTCAAATGAAATCTTATACAGAAGTGTTCATGGTGGCACTATTAACAATAGCCTAGGGCTGGAGCGGTGGCTCGGTGGCATGCTTGCATCGCACACGAGAGTACCTGAGTTTGAACCCCAGCACTACGTACACAACAAAGTTTCAGAGGAAAGAAAGTCACAAGAAAAACTAAATAAAAATTGCTTCTTTCTCCCCTCTTTCTTTAAAACAAAACAAAAGCAAGGCAAAACAATAGCCTAAAGGTAGAGTGATGGGTGACTACAATGGATATGGATGGGGTTTCTATTTGGGGAATAGAAATAGAAATAGTTAATAGTGGTGATGGTTGAATAAGCTTGTGAATATACTAAATGCCATTGAAATTTACATTTTTAAATGGCAAAATTGAATTTTTATGTTACAAGTATTTTGCCATGGGGTGTGGAGCTGTTGATATAAGAAATCACTTGTTTGGCACACTGGAGCTAGATCTAATAACCAATGTTATTAGCATAGTTTGGGGGTTATTTTATATGAGTTTTTTTTTCCCCACAAGAAGTTTCAAAAAGTAAATGCAGAGGCTGGAGCAGTGGCTCAGTGGTTACAGCACTTACCTGACAGGCATAAGAACATGAGTATGAACCCCAGTACCATGTATACAACCAAGTGTTGGAGCAATGAAAGCCACATGAAAAATTAAATAAAATTGATTCTTTCTCTCTCTCACTGTCCCTCTTTATCTTTAAAAAAGAAAAAAGTAAATGCAGTAGGTCTTCCCCTTCTTCTGTTCTGATTCCTGTAGGACTCTGTGTTATGGACCCACCTTAGGTGATTATGATACAAGTGAAACCCAATGATTTATTATCAGAAATGCAGTGTTACACTGCCATGTATGGAGCACTTTAAGGTGTTAAATATTTTAATTTCTGTATGTAAAATTTTATACCTTTTTGTGCTTTTATGAAGAGAAGCAAGAATGAAATTGGTTAAATCAGAAAGTTAGATCTTGCATGAATGTATGTGAGACAACCGAGTTCAGAAATTCAAAAGTATTCTATTTCTAAATTTTTAAATAATCTTGACTTTTAACAGACATGACTGTCTTATCGTGTGACTTTAATTCTTCCTGACCTCATCAACCTACCCACCATACGTTATTCCATTCCTTCTACTCTATAAGTTAAGAAAATAGAGGTTACTATATATACTTTTTATGTGAAATAGCATTCTAAGATTTGACTATGATTTTTAGAATTTAAAATATATGGTGGACTGGAGCGGTGGCTCAGTGGTTTCGGCGCTTGCCTGGCAAGCACGAGGACCTGGGTTCAAACCCCAGCACCACATACACAACTAAGTGTTGAAGCAACTAAGGCCATGTGAAAAACTAAATAAAGTTGTTCCTCTCTTTCTCTGTCTCTCTCACTGTCCCTCTCTTTAAAAAAAAAAATTGCTTAAAATATATGGTTTCAGCAAAACCTGAACTAGTTTTGAAGATTGATGATGTAGGGAATTCTGATTTACTTGAGACCCAACCTTGTTGTGCATAGAAAGCAAACTTTTAGCTAAGAGAAAGAGCAGCAACCCCAGCATCACAAGAGGAGGGAGGAATGAGCTGCATTTTTAGCAGTTCAGCATGGATTTTTTCCTGTGTGTCTGTTTTGATGGGATTACATCTTATGGCAGTAATATCCTGTGTACAAGGGGTGGGGGCAGACTGCTTACCAGTTCACTAATGGCTTTGGTTTTTAAAACTTGGATCTTTAAGGAAAATTTTAAGTCTGATAGGAGGTTTTTGTTTTAGGCCAGCCAAGTCTTCGAGAAGCTATTTCCATGTCCTGTATAACCAATGGAAGTGGTACAAACAGAAAAATAAGTCACACCAGTTCTGTTTCAATTGCAAGAAAAGAAACTCTCTCATCTGCTGCTAAAAGGTACCCATTTATAAAAGGGGGGAAAAAAGAAAACCCTACCATTGCAAAATTGTGTGTAAAAAATCTCTTTTGAAAAGAACATGAAATTGAGCTGTTTGGGATTGAAGTGAGCATGTCTTTTGAATTCTTTAATTGTGAATGAGACATCTAATCTATGCACATTGAATTTGTATTTATAGCTGTTAAAATTTTGTAAGGAAACTTTTGGTTCTTTGTAAGGAAAGAGCACAATTTCATTTCTTGGTTCCTTTTTTAATTTTGGGGGAAGACCTTATTGATAACTATATTTAATAAAATTATATAAGTTAAATTTCCTTAGCAAGTGATATGTTTAATAAAACATTTTAAGGGGAAAAGAGAATCTTTGATATATGTCTGTATTAGTGGGAAATTAAACACTATTATAACTTCTTTAACCTTAACTATAAAATTAAGATTTAATTTAAAATATTATAATACTGTATTGTGTATCTGTTTATGCCTGCTTGTTGGGGGATAGTGGGCAGGAAGACTGGAATTTCTGCAATATAACAGTTTCAGTGTGTTATAGATGTGAATTCTATATGTGCTTTTCATCAATCAATTTAATCTGTTCCAAAAAAATTGCTCATGGGACTTTTTCCCATTTTTGAAATTCTTAGCAAATTACTCCATGTAGAGTTTGGAGAGACCATAGATCCACTACTTAAAATTGTTTTCTTCAAAGAATGCACAAGGGAAAACCTTAAGTAATAGAAAAATGTGTAACGTTTTGATGGAAAATGAAATGTTTACCTCAATAAACTAATACCAGTGACTGTATTTTTTCATAGTATGGAATTATAGATGTTTAACCAAAGAGGTGACTAAAGGAGTCATGAAGAAATAACAGGATCTTAAGTCCTTTTGAAAATTCCTTTTAAGCCAGGTGTGGTGGCACACACCTGTAATCCCAGTGGCTCTTCGGGCTGAGGCAGGAGGATTTCAAGTTCAGCCCCAGCAACTTACCAAAGCCTGAAGCAACTTGGCAAGACCCTGTCTCAAAATAAAATTTAAAAAAGGGCTAGGGATTTGACTTAGTGGTTAGGTGCCCCTGTGTTCAATCCCTGGTACCTGAGAGAGACACACACACACACACACCCCCTTTTAGAATTTAACCCCTGAAGTCATTTTGCCAGAATCTAGACTCCTTTAAAAGGATGCTAAAATTTGCTACCTGTCCATTTTCAGGAGAAAAGGAGAAATTATAGGAAAACAAATTCATAGTAGAAATGAATAAATTTCCACATTGTAGCCAGTAACAGTTTGCATTCAGCCTATTTTCATACATAGCTGTTGTACTGTAGCTGTATAGTGAGTATAGCATTATGCACAATAGCAATTCAGTAATCTAAGACCAGTGGAGTTTGTTACTTTATGATGCAGGGACTCTAAATTTTGCTTTTAAATAACCCAGAAGGAAAATATCTTTTAGGTTATAGGCCCACATGAGAGTGGCCTGTGTATTTAAGATTCAGTTTTTGTTTATTTGTTTGGTTTTGAGGTAAAATTTTGTTTCTTAACATATGCTTTTTAAAAATTTGAACATGAAGTAGATAATCAATAGCCAGTGTGAAGCCAGAGGTATGAGAACTGAATCAGATTAAGAAATGTTACTGTCAAAATAGCATTTTTTACTATTATAATGTGATACTTAAAATTGTGTATACAATATATATTTGTTAAAAAGTATTCTTGGAATATACTCTCTTATATATCTTATAGTAAAATTGCAAAATGGTCTTCGATTCAGGACTGAAGATAGTTGGTAGTTTTCTCCCTTTTCAGCACTAGAATGCCAGTCTTGATTCCATCTGCTTTGTAATATTATCCAGAGTGTGTGGTATAAGTACTCTTCCCTGATATGGTTGGGACTGGAAGGTGATTCATTAATAAAGAATAAAAGTGTGGAATCATGAAAATTATTCATAAATAACTTAAATATTTTAATATATTCATATGTATTCACCTTTTTAAAAATGAAAAGTGAGACCTCCTATACCCATCTAAGGATGCATCTGTGACTAACTAAATTCCTTGTTGACTGTTGAATAAAATAATGACCATAAATAATTTGTCAGCGTAAGAAATTTTAAAAATTTGCCAAAACAATGTTAGAACCCATCTCTATTTCTGTAATGTTTAGAATTCTCATCCCAATTTAACATTTTTTAGTAACTCACTTTTAGTCTTTCCAGAACATTCAACTTAGTTTTCATCAAACTTAAAAATTTGTGTGTATTTTGTTGATTTTCTTTGTATTTAATTAACTTACATAATTGAAATAGTAACTACTGACAGTAGGTTTGCGCCAAATCAAACTCTTGCTAAGATTAAAATTCAATTGAAAGAGTCTGAAGATGGAGCTCGGTGGTAGAGCACTTGCATGGAGCGTGCAAGGCCCTGGATTCAATCTCCAACGCCAAAACAAAACAAAACTCCATAGACAGAAGCAGGAATTTAAATTAGGGTATGACCTATTAACATTTAATGTGGCATTTAATGTGCCAGGGGCATCGGTCAGTTTGTTTCCACAGATAATGGAAAATGTCATTAATCCTCTCATTTAGATAAGGTGAGGTTAATTAAGACAGTTTTCACTGTCCTACAGAATCTGCCTAGATGGCAACATTTACTTGAGGTAATTTCTGTCAGATTGGAAGGGTAGTCTTCATAGGAAATATTGCCTTAGAATTTTTATAACTTTTTCACTGAAGATTGTAATAGCTTCTAGAGTTTTCAGAGATATATTTTTTTCATATTGAATGAAAGCACTATAAGTTGTAATAGCTGTATGATTTAGGGTTTTGAATTATAGAGTAATCACTTTTCTATCATTTGATTTTTTAAAAAAATTATTTAAATATATGTTGTTCCATGTTATACTTTATTTTACAGTGGTACAGAAAAAAAGAAAGAAAAACCACAAGGACAGAGAGAAAAAAAAGAGGAATCTCATTCTAATGATCAAAATCCACAAATTCGAGCATCACCTTCTCCCCAGCCCTCTTCACAGCCTCTCCAAATACACAGACAAACTGCAGAAAGCAAGAATTCTACTCCCACCAAAAGGTTTTAACTGTCCCCAAGTACAGAGATAGGGAATGGTTGTAAAGATACCTAAATTCTGTGACTTGGGAAAAATTTAGCTATCCATGGATTTTAAGAGAAAAGCCTGGTGGCTTTTTTTCTTTCTTCTTTGATATCATCTGTATTTTAGAACATTGGGGAATAAATATTTAAGGTCAAAATTTCTTAGTTAAAACTGGAAAGGAAACTAAGTTTTTAATAAACAATCTGGCAAAAGAAAGGCACAAATTATCTACTCTAAACCCCAAATAATATTTTAATAATATTTAGAATACTTTTAAATTTTATATAGTTATGTTTACACTATATAGCCATGGATAGAATGGCCATATGTAATTATCTGCACCACATTTTGGCATCATTACAACCTTCAACTTGCAAGGGCCCTTCTCAACAAATGGCTCTTCATTGTGGCTGCACCTCAGGTTTAGTTTTGGGTCTTGGGAGGATAAGTTCTTGCTTGAGTAGAGAAATAAATCCATTTCACCTGGTCTTTTCTATTCTAAAGGCTTGCTTGAGGGCTTCTCTCTGTGTCCATAATAATTAATATTTTAAAGTTATGAGAGGGAGAAGGGTAAAACATTCTAACAATGTGTGTGAGCCTAAATTGGTGATCTAAACCTGCATGCTGGGAGTTCACTGCTACATCTACCTTGTTATCAAATACTGAGACCAATTTAATTAAATTGGCCTGTTTAGAAGTGCTGATTCAAGCTTTATATTTTACCCTCAAACTTTTGCTTAAAAATCTTAGAAATTTTTTAAACCATTCCCAAAACTGGCTAGGATTTTAATAAAATAAATAACTATTCTTAAAAGATTTATAATGATTTTATTTGACCAATTTAATATTTTGCCTCAAGTCTATAATTGAAATTTGGGAAATCAAAGTACCCTTCACTTGACTGATGCACGTTTACCATTTACAAAATGCTTTGTCCACAAGTCTTACCTAGATGCTTATGCTATCTGTCTAAATGGTTTGTAATTCTTCTGCCTGGTCTGTGGAGTTTTCCTAGGATATAACTTATTAATGTTATGTAACTTTGGATTGTGTTAAAGATGGCTTTATGTAAACAATCTCTTTAAGGCACTGATTTGACTTGTTATGTTCTTTGTCCCAAAGTCATCTTTTTTTCAGCTTCTTGAGGTCTCCTGGAAATATGCTTGCCCTTCTAAACTGCTCTGTGGAAATACTGCTGCAAAAAATTTTGAAGACTGGATGAGTTTTAGGATAGTTAGCAATGCAGCCAAAAAGCCATTCATAAATAAAAAATATTTAGGTCTAAATATAGGAAATCAGAATTGATAATACCGTGTTTTTTTTTTAACTGAATCTTTTTTATTTCTTGAGTATGGGTAAAATTGTCATTAAAAATATAAACAAGAGTTTCACTTTTAATCTCACAGTTTATTCAGAAATTGTTATTAGTACCATATGTAATTTAATCACATGAGAACATAATTAACAAAAAAATGAAAGTTACAGCCTTTTAATTCAATGGCTATGTAAAAGTATAGAATTTTTGTAACTATATTATTACTACTCAGATTTAAGCAATTTTTTTTCTGTTAACAGCAAAAGAAAGTACAGATTTCTTGTCAGTGAACCTTCTAGTGAATGAATACTCTGAATAATACTGAAAATTTCAAAACAGACTTACTTGGTAATTGCCTTGTTTAACTCCTTTACTCATCCAGTCAGAGCCTTTCAACTAATCCTTCCTTCTCTTTTCTGGATTGCTTTAAGGAAGTTTTAATCACTGCTTTTGTGTTCTGTTTAAACTGTCAATTACATGTCATTGCTGCTCAGAATTTTTCTCTTAAGAAATTAATGTTTCTTCTAGCATAAAACGACCACCAACAGCTGAAAAGTCACATAATTCGTGGGAAAATTCAGATGATAGTCGTAATAAATTATTGAGAACTGCTTCAACATCAAAATTAATATCAAAAGTTATTAAAAACACAGACAAGTAAGTATTCCATTTCTATTACATCTGAAAATTAACAATTCTCTATCTTATTTGTATGTACAATTATTATATTTGTCTTATTTGAATTTTTTAAATCCATATTATAATTTATTAGTTTTTTCTTCTCAGTATATTTTTTTCTTTTAAGTATTCTCAGGAAAGCTGTGTCTGCCTGTTAATGTTCCTCAAGCCTAATAGTAAATCTCAGTCCTGTAAGATTTGGATATTTTTCTTAAATTCTTTTTATTCTGTCAGTGTTTACTAATCTTGTGGGATATTCATTGTTTGACAAAACAGTATGTTCATAGTTGAAACCAGTGAGAAACTAAAAAATATTGATACCTGAATTTGGCTTCTAGGCTTTTTTCTGAGGTGTGGGCTAAGCCTGAGTTATACAGTTTCTTCAGGTGATTCTAATGGTCAGCTATATAAACTTATAAAGTAAATATGTTCTTTGAATTCTTTTTTAGGCATAAAGATGTCATCATCAACCAAGGTAAATTAAAAATCCTTTAAACTTTTTCACTTTTGTACATCAGCTTAATTTTTGCTAATTGATAAGAACATTGACTTATTTTTATTTGGTGTACTTTATTCATAGTAATCAAAGAGACATGTTATATTATTATAGTCATTTAAATCATTATTATAGTCATTTAAGAAAATGCTCAATTTTTATTGTAAGATATGTCATTTTTGTCTCAACCAGCAAAAATGTCAACTCGTGAAAAAAACAGCCAAGGTAAGAATAAGCTACACAGTTGGTCGCCTTCTAAGTTAGTTTCTTCTTGGTTCTCTTATTTGGCTTTTCATCTGACTTCCCTCTTAAATAAGGAAATATTATGGTAATTTGAACTAATGAATCCAACCACTTTTTAAGATATCTTATTTCTATGAGACAAAGAAGTATAAAATGTTTCTTCCCTTTAAAAAAAAGTTATACTTAGAAAAGCCATTTAAAAGATTAATAAATTTTAACTCAATTTCCTGTCTTGCCAACCTCATTGCAAATAATCACTCATTTCTTGATGTGAAGACTGAAAATATGATGAGTCTAGCAAATCATTTCCTATTAAAATTTTCTTTTATATTAATTGTAATTTCTGGCTACTTGCTGCTGTTGGCTTGTTCTGACCAAACAAGGAAAGTAGACTTTCTGTAAATGTGTATTTAATTTAATTAATTAGGTAAGTTTTATATATTAGTTTTACATTCTTCTTAGATGTGCTTGCAAATTTAATTGAAGCATGCTGTTCTAAATGAAAGCATGTGTTTTCTGTGCATGCTTTTTGCAGCTCATTTCTATGTCTCACAGTTACCTTTATTTTCTGGGCTAAGGTGTAGAGAAATTTTGTTCGACATTACTTGATTTCTATGTATCTTCTTCTGTGGACCTTCTTTGGTTCCAATAAGAAAAGGAGTATTTGTCCTTTGGATCATTTCTCTGAAATCACAAATGAGGTTGAATGTTGATGGCAATATTCTCTTCAGTTAGGTCTTAACTATCTCCCTCCATAACAGTACAGAGTAGATTAGGTAATGGTTAAAATCCTTTAAGGAAAAATGAAATTTTATTTACAGTAGCAATTCTTATTACATTATATATCAAAACTTTTTTTTTTCTTTAATAGAGGGTATGGTGTATAGTGGAAAGAACAGTGAATGGACAGTTGCTGTGTTTAGTGTTTGGTCCTGGCTCTTCTGTATAATGAACCCAATGTCGGTATCTCTTAAGTAGTTTTCTAATCTGAGAATAACCATGGCTTATTTCATGTGACTGCTAACAGATAAAATAACATATGTAAAAGTTCTTCAGAAATAGTACCATAACTATAAAAATGTGCAGTTATTATTGTGTTTTGCTTAAAAGCTCAAATTTTATGAAATTCTTATAGAGTAAATAAGGAAGGGCTACCCTTCTTTTACCTATGTTTTAGTGTGTTCTTTAGAAGGAAAAAGAACTTAAGATTGGTACATATGAGTGGTCTGTGTTGTTGACACAATTCTCAAAAACAGGTAAAAAAGGTAATGTGTTTGAAAGGGGGAAGTTTTGCCATAGGAGCATCACTGAACAGGAGTTTAGCTCGTATCTGGGGAGAAGGATGGAATGAAAAGTTGGAAAAGGATACAGAAAAATAAGTTAAATACTATTCCAAGAGTTTTAGCTCAAAAAGATTGTCCCAGATGTTGGAAATTGATAATGTTCAAATGTTGCTTGCATTGAGACTTATTTTTGGAATTTGAGTATATTTTTTGCTACCATAATTATTATATATTATCTGGAGAATAGACTGTAATCATTCAGCTTTATCTGCAAAGAGAACTCTATTTCTTTTAATCTGTTATATAATTCAGGCCTGACTCAGATTGAGGCAGAGTCTATAGAAAAAAAATGGATGGATTCTAGATGGTTTAGTGGGTAGGTAGGGAATGAGAAAGGTGGAACAAAAACATCTATGAAGATTAGCTGGAACAACTAGATAAGTGGCATCGGCTAAAATAGAAAATATTTGAGGAGAAGTAGTTAGTCAATGCAAAAGAATAGCAATTCAGTTTTGAATAATTGCACTTGTCTTTGAATTTAACCTACATGTAGAGATACGTAGCAGGCAACACAGTATAGATACTTAATGTGGAGTTTGAAATCTAGAGACTGGTTTCATCATTGACTTAGCTGTAGTAACCCAGAACAGGTTATTTCGCCTCATCTTTCATCTGATTTTTGTTTTTCCACCACTTAGTAGAGTATGTGTTGCTAGGGTTCAAACCTGGTCCTCACGCATGCCAGGCAAGTAAGTGCTCTACCGCTGAGCCACTGCTTTAGCCCCTATTTCATCTCGTCTTTGTTTTGTCATCTACAGTTGAGATAATAATAAATCTTCCAAAGGATTATCGTAAAAATTAAAGTGTTTTAACACAAAACCTGTCACATAGTACTAAATTAATTTTATTTAGAGTCTGACATTTAAAATCTTGCATTTAAATGGTAGAGTAAGATGGCGACCATATAATAGATGATCTTCACGTCTTAAGTTGTAGATATGTTCTAAAAGTTTGGTATTCATTTTGTATGGCATATTCACAATACATTTTCTTAATATTTTAATCTAGTAATACTATTATCTGTAACTTTTGGATGATTTTTTAAAAATACGATTCATTAATTTCTCTAGCTCTTTTTTGACAATGAAAACTGTGACTTGTTCCAAGCCATCTGCTTTGATTTGGGAAGAAGCCTGTTTAAATTTGGTACATTTAGGTGAGTTGTAGCAGAGAAAATTACTTAAAAAGGCTGTGCCCATCAGGCATGTAGCAGTGTAAGAGAAAAGTTAACAGCTGCAGTATTGATGAGCGTTAAGGCGTAAATCAGGAAGTCATCATTAAAAGCAATGGGAAGTGGAATAGGATGTAATAAGGGCAATCTCTGAGGTTAGGTGTGGAAGGAGAACAGGTTTATGTCACTGAAGAGGTTTTTACCTGCATTCTTATCTATACCCTGAAGACTGAACCCTTTTTCATTAATCTTCTTCCTAAGTCTGGATTCTGATCTACGTACAGATGAAATAAAGTTATTGGATCACAAGATGTTAAAATTCGAATATGTTTTCCCATAGGACTATTTATTGTTAGTATTTCAGTCAATATCTAGAACAATACTATTCAAAATGCTGGGGGTTTTCTTTTGTTTTGATTTTTTTTTTCTTTTTCTTCCGTGATACATTGGTATCAAATATCAAATCCAGGGCCTTGTACATATTAGGCAAGCATTCTATCACTAAGTTACATCCCCAGACCTAAAAGTAAAAAAAGATTTTTGTGCTAACTTTGGGAACTGTAAGCACCTGTTGGGGAAAATAGGTAAGTCTAGCAAATTTTGTAGTAAACAAAATGAGTACAGATGATAAGTTCATCCTTATAATAGTTACCAAATATATTCTTTAAAAAGAATTTTTTTTTTTTAAGTGCTGTGATCAAACCCAGGGCTATGCACATGTTTAGGCAAACACTCTACCAGCTGAACTGTATTCCCAGCACACATTCTTTTTCAGTACAGAAAGTTATTAACCTCTCAAAGGGAGAGTAATAAAGACTTGTCAATAATCTCATATTAGCTTTATAATATATCTTATTTAATTATAATTGTAAGCAATAAGTACTGTTATCTTATATGTTAGGAGTATGAGGCCAAAGACTCACAGCCAGTAGGGAGTAACTAGGGATTCAAATCCCAGGCTTTTGCAATGGTCATGTTCTTTCCACTATAATGAATCGCTTCCCTTTCAGTCCAGGAATTCTTTAAAGAGCTTAAATTGGGGGCTGGAGCAGTGGCTCAGTGGTTTTGGCACTTGCCTGGCAAGCATGAGGACCCGGGTTCAAACCCCAGCACAGTTAAACAACTAAGTGTTGGAGCAATGAAGGCCACGTGAGAAACTAAATAAAGTTGTTTCTCTCTCTCACTATCCCTCTCTCTTAAAAAAAAAAAAAAAGAGCTTAAATTGTATTATTGGTCTCCAACATGTATACTACCAGTTTATATACCGGAAAAGTATTTTCTTCCTAGCATGCATTGCTTTTTTTATATCAATTAGAAAAATTGGCACTCGCTAGTAGTTTCTTTGCTTTCCCATTTAGTCGGTTTGGCTGCTTTGACAGTCAATTAACAGATACAGTATTCTGAGCTGTCTCCATTAGCAAAGAAAATCCTTTTGTGTATATGCTGTTGCTAACCCTTCCTGTTTGCTAAACAGTACATTGCCATCTAAGTGGTGATAGAAAGATCTCTAATGAATGTTATCATGTGCACATCTGATCAAGAATCATGTCTGCCTTTAAAGAATGTATTGGGGTGGGGACGGGGGTGGGGGGTGGGGATTGAATCCCGCATTGCTTAACCATGGAGCCATACCCCCCAGCCCTTTTTATCACTAAGTTGCTGAGGCTGGCTTTGAACTTGCAATTCTCCTGCCTCAGACTCCCTGAGCCTCTGGGATTACAGGCATGTGACACTGTGCCAGGCTAATGTCAATTTTTTAAATGGAAAAATTAAAAAATATCTAGAAGAAAAGTTATGATAAATTAACACCTAAAAGAGAGTAAACTTTAAAAAGAACAGGGCAAACAGATAAGAATGATTATAGAAGGGAGATATTTATAGTTGCTGATCATTTAGTTATCATCAAAGTCCAGCTATGATCAAAATCATCAGGAAGCAAAGCCCACTATTACAAAAGTAATAGACATATATTATGTGGTGTTAAACCCATAGTGTGGGAGGTCTTAGCCTGTTCTTAGATCAAACCATGAAGCTGAGCACACTGTATGAGTAATAATAATAAAAATAACTTGAACTTCTCACCCATACCAAGCACAACTTTTTAATATGACTCTGAAGAAATATCTGTAGATATTCAGAAGTAATTTTATCTTCTTCATGGTTTGCCTTATGTAAGCAACTGAATAGGAATTACTGGATTTATGCATTCTTCTCCTTAGGTGGTTCAGGTCATTTTTTTAAATCTTAAGATCACGTAAACGTCTAGTTAATGGTCACATTTTCAGTCTGGTTCACTACTGTTTTCGTATCATGCCAGAAAAATTGGCAAGTGCTAGACATGCCCTGTGCCTTTGCACCCAATCCCTTTCTTTCTCCTTCCCTTTTAGAGTCTTTTGTTACCATTTTACAGTCACCATCAACATTTACTAAATGATAGGTCATCCAGTTGCTAGAGACCAGGGATGAGTGGTTTTTTGTTTTGTTTTTTTTTTTTTAATGTTTTGAAGGAATAAGAAACGTTCTCATCTGTTTTGTTAATTGTTGTTTCCTTTTGTAAAAAATATACTGATTTCATTCTAGATTTGTTTTTTTTAGAAACATCTTTAGCTTTTGAAATCTTATATAAACAACAAAGTTATTGAAATCGGTTTATGTCATTAAAAGATGTTTAGAACCTATGCTGCTTATAGGAAGACTTTCTAGGGATAGAGGTATAGCTTAGTGGTGGAGCACTTGCCTAGCATGTATAATGTCCTGAGCTCAATCTGGAGCACTACAAAAAAAGAAAAGAAAAAAAGGCTGTTTCCTAGTACTATCTTAGCACAGCCTTGAAAATATTAGTGTATTATAACCGGATTTGACTGTCTAGCTGCAAGGCGTAATTGTGAGGTGAGGGAAGATAGCCTTGTCCCTTCCAGCTCTGCTCACTTTCTGCTTAGTGTAGCTCTTAGTCCTTTTCCTCATCCTGACTTAGGAAGGTGTTTTGACTCCTTTCTTCATGGTATATTCTGAGATCATGGTTTTGATTGTATTTTAGTAAGAACACTTAACATACTGTATACCGTGGTGCCTGCTTGTAATCCTAGCAGCTCAGGAGGCTGAAGCAACTAAATGGGGCCCTAAGCAACTTAGTAATACCCTGTCTCAAAATATAAAAATAGAAAAGGCTAGAAATGGGGCTGGAGCAGTGACTTGGCAGTTACTGTGCTTGCCTCACATGGGCAAGTATTCGAGTTCAGACCCCAGCACCACGTACACAACAAAGTGTCAGAGGAATGAAAGACACATGAAAAAAAAACCTAAATAAAAATTGCCCCCCCCCACTGTCCCTCTCTCTCTTAAAAAAGGGGGGGGGGCTAGAAATGAGGCTCAGTGGTTAAGTACCTCTGGGTTCAATCCCCATTACCATAACAAAACACAACCAACCACTTAAACATGAGATCTGTTCTTAATTTTTAATTGTACATTGTTGACTAAAGTTACAGTGTTGAGTACAATTACTCTTTTAACGTATTCATCTCACTTGACTGAAACTATATTTCCACCATTCCTTTCTGATTATAAGCTTTTGACTATTTTAAGATGCTTTATATAAGTGGAATCATGCAGTGTCTGCCTGTGCAAGGCATTCCATTATATGCATGTACTGAATTTTCTTTATTCATTCATCTGTCAGTGGACACAAGTTTTTCCCATATCTTGGCTATTACAAATATAGCTACTGTGAACATGAAAGTGTTACTGTCTCTTTAAGATCTTGATTTTAAGTCTTTTGGAAAATACCCAGTGGGATTGCTAGATGATATAGTCCTTCTATTTTTAATTTTTTGAAGAATCTCCATCCTGTTTTCTGAATTGACAATACCATTTTGCATTCCTACCAGCAGTGTGCATATCTTTATCAGCACTTTTTTTTTGCTAATTGTCATTCTGACAGATGTAAAGTAATATCTCATTGTGCCTTTGGATTTGTATTACCCTGATGATTACTGTGTCATTTTTCGTATACCTATTGGCTATTTCATATACATGTTAGAGAAATGTATATCCAAGTACTTAGCTCTTTTTTAAATCAATCAGTGGTTTATTTTTTTCCTATAATGCTAATAGGCGTTCCTTATAATATTTTGGAGTTAACCCTTTATTAAATATACAGCTTTCATATATTTTCTCCTGTTTCATAAGTTGCCTTTTACTGTAATGATTGTTTTCCTTCTCTGTGCAGAAGCTTTGTTGTTTGTGGGGTCGTGTTTTTTATGTGTTATTGAGCTGTAGATGAGATCAAGTAGTGTGGTGAACATGATTGTTGCCTATTCAAGTAATTTTTCTTCTTTTCAACAGTTAGAAAAACTTACATCACCAAATTATTTGCTTCTGCATCTTTCTACCTTAGTCTTCCTGGCTGCCTTATAGAAATGTGTCAATTTAAACACATAAATTATATTTTAATTATGAAAATAGTTATTCTCATTTAAAAATTGCCAGTGGCTTTTTCTTCCAATGATTTGAACTAGATCTTTACTTCATCACTTTGTTTTCTATATGTTGTATAATATGTAACAAAAACTACATGTAAGGAGAATAAAACTTTGAAGTAGCTATTTTTCTCTTTTTATTGTATCACTGTAATGATCTGCTTTGTATGATTGTAAAGAAAATGCACGTGACTTAATTTTTTTCCCAAGGGTCTAAGTGATGACTTAATTTTTGTCTTGTTTTTTAACAGAAGGAGACTATATTAAAATGTTTATGCGAGGTCGGCCAATTACAATGTTCATTCCTTCTGATGTTGATAACTATGATGACATCAGAACAGAACTGCCTTCTGAGAAGCTCAAACTGGAGTGGGTGTATCCTTCTCTGCCATGAGAACAGATTTATTTGCTTTGTCTCTAGTTTAAGAAAATTAGTTTATCTAGTCTATCAAAATTTTCTTTATACAAGAAAATAAATATAACAAACATAGCAACCACTTTAAAAATTAAAAAGGCTATATTATCCCTAATCCTGTCAGATAATTTTATATTTCGTTTTTAACAATTTAAAGACATCAGAATTAATAGGGAAAAAGCAAGCAGTATTCCACAAACATCACAGCAGATACTGGAAGTATGGTAGGAAAGGTTTTGGACTGGAATTGGAAGACTAGTGTTTGAGTTTTGACTCTGCCACTTACCCCTTTGAATCTTAACTTTCTTCACTTAGAAAAGGAGTGAATAACCCCTGTCTCACAGGGCTGTATTGTTCAAATTTAGTAAGAAAACATTGGTTAAGCATTTTTTAACCTGTGAAATGATATGCGGTTATTTTGTTAAGAGCTCCAATTAACAAGGTTGATTCTGATTCCAAAATTAAGCTCTCTGCAAGACTTTTTAAAAATGATATTTAATACAAAACTTTCCTGATTTCACCTAGAAATTGTCACTTCGAACCTCTGAGAAACCTAGTGAAGGAGAAAGGAACTAATGTGTAAACTCTGCTCTCTGCCTCCATTCTCATACATTCCCACCCCACACCCTTTGAATTCCTTGTGTTAGTCAAAAATCACCCTGGGAAAGCTTACCAAACCTGTAATTTGGTACTGCTCCCCCACCTTGCCCCTGTACTGGGGATTGAAACCAGGGTCACTTAACCACTGAGTCACTTTTTTTTTTTTTTTTTTTTTTTTTTTGAGATAAGGTCTTGCTAAGTTGCTGAGGTTGGCCTCAAACTTGCAATCCACCTGCCTTAGCATCCCAAGTCGCTGGGATTACAGGCATACACCACCGCATCTGACTTGTACAACTTACTTTTAACAAACATTCTGCCTAGCAGACTGAGCCTAATTATCATCTTAGGTCTAGCATTGCCATTTTTCCAGGTGAGCTTTCTTTTGTTCCTTCCTGTCTCTGTCTCCATCTAAAGTAGGTCCTCTACTTATGCTTTCTCCTAGCATCCTGTTACTTTTCTTTCTGTGTTTGTAATTATATATATTTGCTGATTATGTCTGTCTTCTTCCAAATAATAAGCTCCAGGGACACAGCCCCTGCTTTGTTCAGAACTGTATGACCATCACAGAGCCTGATACGTGCTAGGAACTGAATTATATATTTGTCTGGTGAATGAGGAAACTAAGATTAAACATAGTAAAAGACCCAGGTTGTACAATGATAATGGTAAGATGTGAGTTTTCTAGTTTTAATCTAGTTCTCTTTTTATTATATCTTCATGATTCTTTAAGTGTTCTTGAAGAAAATAACACTTTGAATATTATATTTTAAAAACCTTGACTCTTATCTTTTAAGATATGGTTATCGAGGAAAGGATTGTCGAGCTAATGTTTACCTTCTTCCTACGGGGGAAATAGTTTATTTCATTGCATCAGTAGTAGTACTATTTAATTATGAGGAGAGAACTCAACGACACTACCTGGGTCATACAGACTGTGTGAAATGGTTGGTATTATTTAACATTTGTTAATTTTATTCTTTGTGCCTTCCATTTTCTTGTTCATTTGTTTTTTAATTTGGGTTGTATTGAAAATGATTTTTTTGTGGGAAACTCATAATGTGAGAATATTATGGATATTCTGTGGAATATATTTTAAAAAGGAAAAACGGACTTACAGTCCTTCAAAATAGTTGGTGGTGTATTGGCAGCAATACACCCTCATAAAAAAACGGACTTACAGTCCTTCAAAATAGTTGGTGGTGTATTGGCAGCAATACACCCTCATAAATCTCAGTTGTAATCTCTTTTGCTTTCTCAGATCCATTTAATCCTTTTCCTGTGGTCTGTAGGGTACAAACTTTTGAGAGCAATTATTGGTTACTCAGTATTTATTAAGATTTTATCCTGGGGACTGGAGCGTTTACAGTGCTTGCTTGGCATGTGTTAGAGCAATGAAAGACACGTGAAAAATTAAATAAAATTGAGTCACTGTTTCTCTCTCTTAAAAAAAAAAAGAATTTATCCTGCATGGATAAATTTTAGGCTTGAGGCTTTTCTAAAACATAGCTGAGGAAGGATCATAAGGATTCCATGAGGTGTCAGACTATAAAAATGTACCTACTTTTAAATGCATAGGCATGTTTTTATTCAGTAAATTTTGCTTCTCTAATTAAAATCATTTAGTGCATGAGCCATTATTTTCTGACATTTGAAAGCTTTGCTTCTTTATAGTCTTCTGGCAAAAATAGCTAACAAAAATTAATACATGACTATTAGAATATTATATAGATATTGTTGAACTTCTAGAGAAAATTAAAATATTGCCTTTTACACTTGGAATATAATATATACACAAAATTACTTTTACGACATTATGATAGTAAACATTAGAAACAAACAGCTGATCTATCTTCCATTTGGTAACTAGTGAGGTTGTTGTGTAGCCATA
Source organism: Aplodontia rufa (assembly GCA_004027875.1). Taxonomy (NCBI): domain Eukaryota; kingdom Metazoa; phylum Chordata; class Mammalia; order Rodentia; family Aplodontiidae; genus Aplodontia; species Aplodontia rufa. The sequence goes on from PVKS010001832.1 coordinate 126,601, forward strand.
GGGCACCATGCAGCTGTAAAAAAAAGTAAGGAAATAGTTTCTATATTAGTATGGAAGGACTCCTAAATATACTCCCAAGTATACTATTAAAGAGCAAAAGAATGTGCATGTGTTTACCATTTGTATTATAAAAAGAGACAAAATAAATGTCTTCCACATATATAAAAATTTCCAAGAATTATCAATAAACAAAAACTAATTATAGGGATTATCTTAAAAGGCTTCAGAGGGTAAGAATAAGAGACATGATAGGTAAGATTTTAGCAGTTAGGGCAGGTGGAAAGAGATATTTTTCAATGTATTTTTTCTTAATAACTCATGATATTTAAGCCACACAAAAATGTATTTCCCAATCCAGAAATTTTAATTTTAAAAATTAGTTTGAGAGATCTATATTAAATATGGCAAAATGTTGATGTGTTCAGTTTTTAGTTAATTTTAATGTAGTTGATCTTGATACAGGATGTAGACTATTTTAATGAAAAGAAATGGGATTAAACATTGAGTTGGGTGTGTGGTAGCACACATCTGTAATCCCAGCAACTTGGGAGGCTGAGGCAGGAGGACAATGAGGTCGAGGCTAACCTTGACAACTTCACAAAACTCTGTCTCAAAATAAAAAGGGCTGAGATATGTCAATGGTAAAGTAAAGTGTACCTGCGTTCAAACCCCCAGGTACACTGATAAACTCTAATCTTCTTAGTAATCAAAGAAAATAAGATGCCATTTATACCAAATTACTTGAAGCATTTTAGAGCATATTTGTACACATACATATATACCTATACAAATATACAGATGTGTGTGTGTGTGTGTGTTTCTTTTTTTGGTGGTGCTGGGGACTGAACCCTGCCTGGCAAGTACTTCTAACGCTGAAGCTACCTCACCAGCCCCTTAAAATATATAGTCCTTTTTAAAAACAAAATTTTTTTTTTTTAAAGACAGAGAAACAGAGTGTTAATTTTGTTTAGTTTTTCATCTGGTTTTAGTTTTTCTGACACTTAGTTGTGTATGTGGTGCTGGGGTTCAAACCCGGAACCTCACACATGCCAGGCCAGTGCTCTACTGCTGAGCTCTAGCCCCAAATGTATAGTTCTTAATATACGAAAGTTATTGAAACTTTTGGAACATTTTTTGTCTTACAACAATTTGAATTGATACCATCTTCTGTAACCATACCAAGAAACAAACAAAAAATAGTGTTTTCAGCCAGGCATGATAGCACACGCTTCTAATCCCAGTGACTCAAGAGGCTGAGGCAGAAGGATCGCAAGTTCAAAGCCAGCCTCAGCAACTTAGTGAGGCCCTAAGTAACTTATCAAGACCCTGTCTCACAAGAAAATATGGAAAGGGCTGGGGATAAACAAAAACAGTGTTTTCAATTGCGTTTACCACTTGTGGCAAGATATAGAAAGATTCTAGACATAGACATGATGACATTAAAAAATCTTTTTTGGTATCAATTGTATGTGTACCATGATCAATTTGAGCACATTAGCTATACTGTTTTCCATTATTATTTAAAAATTCTTTGCCCCAAGTTTAGCATCAAGAACTAATTAAAAAGTTGATGGCATTGTGATGTTGACTGCTGTTTTGCTTTTTTCCCTGGTAGAAAAGTAGAAGTGGCTTAAAAGATGAAGAACTGTTAAATCAGTAATAATGCATAAGGATTATGTGGAAAAATGAAAAATGTTTATATTTTTATTAGATTAAAATTATACCATGCAATATTATATCTTTAAATAAAACCATGTGAATGTAGATGCCTGTGTAGATGAATTAGAAAGGATCTTAAATGAAAACAGTTTTGTTACTATGACAAAATTGTGGAGATTTTCTTCAGATTTAATGTTCTATTAATTTGTTAGGCTTAATGAAATAAGAAATAGAAAATAAAATAGATCAAAGTGAGTTTTTATGACTAAAAGCTGTTTGAACCGTGTTGATACAGAGCTGCATTTCTGCTTTTTCTATTTAAAACTATTGTTAATACTACTTTTCAGCCTTGCTATTCATCCTGACAAAATTAGAATTGCAACTGGACAGATAGCTGGAGTGGATAAAGATGGACGGGTAAGCAACACAGATTTATGCATTTTGTATCTAGTGATAATTACTGTCTGTATGGAATTGGTTGTAATTTTCTAATTACAACTTGCTTTTAAAATTTAATTACTAAAGGATTTCTAGTATAGGTGGGGGAAAAATTTTGTAGTCTAAGACCATTTGAAAAGACAAGAGAATTATACTTCTAAACTTGTTCTTCTCCATAAGTGTTCTGTAGAGAAATGATTACAAATATTAATGACTGATGGTCATGTTAGACTTTTGTTTACCTAGACTAGCTTAACATTGTTTGCTAGAAAATAGAGCACTTTCCCTTAGTTGATGGAACCTCTTGATTTTATATATAAGAAGAAATGATATCATTTCAGGAGTTTCAGTTACTGTGCAATGTTATTAAACTGGTTTATATAACAAATCTCTTCCAAGATCAGTAGTGAGTATTGATGATGATTGATAAACATGTAAGTATGTGTTTGACCATATTCATGACATTCTTTTGCTTAAATTTCTTTAAAGAAAAGAAGTGTGGGGTATGGGGAGATAGTATGGAGTTCTTTGAAAGAGTCCTTCCAGTTCCATATTCTGTTTGAGAACTATCTGCTTAGCAATTTATTGGGCACTGATTTTTTTTAAATGTTATTTTCTCAGAAATAACAGTAATGCTTAAAATCAAAGCATCCTAATGACACATATCTATATTCCCAGCTTTTCTGGACTCTGAGGTAGAAGGAACTCTTGAGCTCACAAGTCTCGATACCAACCTGGGCAAATACAGCAAGATTCTATCTCCAAAAAAAAAAAAAAAGGCAAAGTAAAGAGCAACTTTACCTGTGTTAGAATTCTGATTATACCTTTCAATAGCTGTATAACTTTGGTCAAGTTATTTCAGTCTCTATATATCTATTTCTTCATCTGTTAAATAGTAACTATAATCATACCTATAGTTTGTGACATGTGACACTAGTAAATAGTCAAATTATCTAGTGCTACTATTGTCACTCTTGTTATTTCCTAAGTCTTATGGCGTGAGAAAAAGTACCTACTCAAAATTCTTTGGGGGTGTATCTAAATCCGGTAGTTATTTTCTTACTAGATGTCTGTTCAAAGATGACAGATGGTTCTTTGTGATAGTGGAATATATTTGCATCACCTAAATGCCAGTTAGTCCTACTTCTTTGTGTTTTTGCAGCCTCTTCAACCTCATGTCAGAGTGTGGGATTCAGTTAGTCTATCTACGCTGCAAATTATTGGACTTGGAACTTTTGAGCGTGGAGTAGGCTGCCTGGATTTTTCAAAAGCAGTAAGTAACAGTGTTTAAAGAAGTAAGCAAACTAAAAGAAGCAGAAAAAACACTCAGTTTTTTGTGAATGTCCACTGAAAAATAAGATGTCAGTTATTGCTTTATAAATGGCTAGCATTTTAACCTGAATATTATATTTGCTTTAGATGGGATCAAGGTAGGAGGCAAGGGAGTTGGTGCACACCTGTAGTCTCAGGGATTTGATTGGCTCAGGTAGGATTGCAATTTTGAAGATAGCCTGAGCAACTTTGTGAGACCCTAAGGTAAAATAAAAAGGACAGGGATATATAGCTCAGTGGTAGAGGGTTTCTAGGTTCAAACCCCAGTACCACAAACAAACAAACAAAAGATAGAACCAATATACTATACTTAATTGTATTTAATTTTGTTCTGTCTTGAGATAGGATTCCAGTACAGTTGTAGGAAATGGTTGGAGGAATAGGTACGTAGCATAGTACAGTTTGCAAAAGCAATAGGGTGTGCCTTCACTTCAGTGTGAATCAGAGGAGAGACCTATTTTATTTTAAAAATTCAGAATCATGGGGCTAAAGCAGTAGCTCCGAGGTTGCAGCACTTGCCTGGCATGCGTGAGGACATGGGTTTGAACCCCAGCACCATGTACACAACAAAGTGTCAGAGCAACAAAAGCCATATGAAAAACTAAACAAAATTGATTCTCTCTTTCTTACTGTCTCTCTCTCTCTCTTTTATGTATTAGATGAATATGGAGTTACAATTGAGAGGGAAACATTATCAAACATTCAAGAACAAATGTATATATACTTAGTTATCCAAGGCTAATGCTATGTCATAGATGCCCAGCTTGGGTTCCCCATGTTGCTGTTTCCCCCAGAATACACCTTGAGTTAAATGGATATCTCATGGAGGTCAGAGATCTCCTTCTGGGATGATTCCCCCATATTCCCACTTTCCAGTCTCCTAGATATCCTTCCTAAGCCCTCCCCCCGACCCTGTCCCCCACCCTATGCCTCCAGGTATCCTAGGCATTCATCCCCCTGTTTGCATAAAGAATCATACAATTTGAGGTTATTATCAGCTTAGCCATCTAACATACTGCTTCCTGATGTATTCTAGCTTCCACAGATGAGAGAAATCATTCAGCCCTTGAGTCTCTGAGATTGGGATACTTCACTTAGCATAATTCTTTCCATC